>VZRU01010007.1:46733-92028 GCA_013398155.1 Pedionomus torquatus | reverse complement strand
GGATGCCCCATCCCTGGAGAGGTTCAAGGCCAGGCTGGATGGGGCTTTGAGCAACCTGGTCTAGTGGGAGGTGTCCCTGCTTCTGGCAGGGGGGTTGGAACTCGATGATCTTCAAGGTCCCTTCCAACTCTAACCATTCTATGATTCTATGATTCTGAAATAGTATTTTGTGAATATAATATTCATCTCAAGGACTGGGTCATGGCAGTTCTTCAGAAATAGCTGGGGGAAATACCTACATCTTCCCTAAATGCTCCCACAGAGCAAAGCTGAAATAATTCTATCACAGATTTAGCAAGATCCTGCCTGAAAGTAACCTTCTCCCTGGGTGTCTAAGGGTTATTTGGGAGCAGCCCCACGTGCCAGCAATGCTTCCAGGCCATACACTGGCACTGAAGCCTCCCCGAGCTCACCCCAGAGAGTCAAGGGTTGCTGCAGGCTGCTCCCTGGCAGGAGGGGATGAACTGGACGCAGCTGCACCTGGTAGCGGCTTAGTCCTCACCTGGTTGGGCTGGCAAGGTATTAAGCAGGTAATTGCGACCCTCAAGTACCCTGTACCATCCTCCCTTAGCCACAGAGACTCAGCAGCAGAGCCTCCAAGTCTGCCTGGCTTCACCTTGCTCAAGAACATACCATTGACCTTGGTGCTAGATGGTGGCACACACCTTGGTTTCCATCCCCAAGTGAAGTGAAAGGAGAGAAGCTACAGCCTGATGATGTCGCTGTTTCTCACTGGGCTTGCTACTTGAGCCAGTGGAATTGGGAAGAAGCCTTTTCTCCACAGCCAGGAATGGCAATGGAGGGGAGTAGCGGCAGACAGAGCATCTCTTATTACAGGACTCTTACGAGGACTTGGGCCCTTTTGATAATTTATTAGCATACAGAGTCCCTGCAGCCAAAACAGCAAAATCCCTGTTTCTTCCTCTGTTCTAACCCACTTCTTTTGAGACAAACAATTTCTGAGCAATTGATGCAAAAAAATATTTTAAAAAGCATCTTTGCCCTTAGAAATTCAATCCCATCTGCTCCCTCAGCGTTGCCTGGGGCATTCTCCTTCCCAGAGGAAAGTCAGGTCCCGCCTAGGAAAGCCAGCCAGGACCCTCGGGCTGTTGCTTCAGGGCACTCCTGGGGGGGAAACCCGGGAAAGGCAGCTCTGCCACAGCCCCCCCGCTGCTCCCTAAGGTCCCCGACAGAAGAACAGAGCTCAAAGCCAAGTGCCATGTTGCTGTGCTGGGGAAAATGGTGCCGAGAGAGGGGAGCGAGATGCAGCGCTGCCAGTGGGGAGGACAGGCCAGGGGTCTCTAAGACCCACCTGTGTGGCCCTTGGTGAGGTACCCCAGTGCCAGGGCTTATGTTTGAGAGCAGCAGCAACACGGGCAATAATGCTGAGCTGTATCTGAAATGGGAGGGAATATCCCCACCGGCCTCTCGGTGGGCCCCATATTAACTATTCATAGCACGACTGTGTTAAGCGCCAGCAGGCCAACAATGGGAAACTTCATTTCTGGGTTTTCTCTTCAAGTGTACGAGAGAGATGATTTTTTTTTTTGAAATGCATCATCATCTGCAAACAAAATTAAACACAGACGAGTAAAAAATCCCTGCTGAGCAGTGAGACCATAAATCACTCCCTTTCCCATCCCTGCCAGCTGCAGAGGCTGGAGCGTGGCCATGGCTGGTGGGCAGAGGTACTGTCTGACAGAGAGCATGCTCTCCAACCCTCTGGGTTCTGCAATTGTCTTCCTGGGAAGTTTCCAAGCCCTCTGAGTCTCCATCCCCATTCCCATTGCAGCTCCCACGGGAGCGGCATAACTCTGCACCCTCACAGGGATGGCAGCTTAGGTTGACCCCCTTCCCAACCCACAGCCCCCTCCTTCCCTGCAGAACTTACAGCCCAAATTGTGGCCGTCTGACCTTCTGCAGCAATGCTGGTCTGCGCCCATCCTGTGCCATGAGCCTCTATGCCCCTGTCCCACCACAGCCAGGGAGCTGGGAGGCGCGGACCCCAAATGCATCAATGAAAAGCTCTTCTTGACTTAGTGATATGAATTACAGCATGATATAAAGGCCTATTAGAGGCTGCTTTCTAGAACAAATGCAGCCCCCATGGCTAATCAGCAGAATATTCCCTTCATTGAGAGACAAAATTAATATTGTTGTTTGGCAGACACAACGATGCCAAGTAAATAACTTTCAATTGAGCTTTATTGTTACAATGTCTTTCGCTGCTGGTCTTGGCCTCAAGAGTGTGGCAATGAAAAAGGGAGAATACAAATGGAAACTTGCAAGAGCCTGAAATAAATGCATGCCCTGAACCTGTGGGGAGCCAGGGATTAATGGGGGACATCGCTCCATTTAGTGTAACCCAGCTGTGCTGTCCTGTCCCCCCATGGAGGTACCCAGCAGGCAGGGGGACAGGCATGCAGCCTCGGCCAGGACATCTCCCGCAGCTCCACAGGCAGCCGCGACCCTTACGCTGTAGGATTTACAGTGTATTTTCATTTCTAAAATGGGTTTGTAAAGAGACACAACGCTCTGTCACCACCATGAAAGCCGGTGTTAATCAAGGGTGATAGCATGGACTCCTCGCGGGTGGTTAGCATTATAAAATACATATTAGCATTTTTAATATTAATCAAAAAACCCTTTAAAGGAAGCTAATTAGAAAGCTCATTTACTTAAAGGGCCAGAATGAATTAGTGCTACGTCTCAGGGCTATGAAGCATTCTCACAGAGGGAATGTCCCCAGGCTTATGTCCCCAGGACTCTCTCCTCCCGGCTCAGAGCAGGGACTAATCCCACTCCAGGAGCCACAAACCACCTCATGCCAAACAGGGAATGAACTGGCTTCGCAGCTCACCATCAGCCCAAGCCTACCCCAGCTCTCTGCTGAGCTCCTGGCAGGAACGGGTGTTTTACAACATTAACGGTGCAACCTGGAGAAGCCCAGTCCTTACAGGTGCCTGTCGCTGTCGAGTGATGGGGCTGGGCCAGTGCAAGAGGCAGCAATTTCTGTCTTATCTCATCCTGCCTTTCATCCCTCTCCAGCAAGGCCAATGGATGCAAGACGGTGGCAGCAGCAGGAGAACAGGAGGGCCTGGGGACCCATCAGCTCCCTCATTATGCTCCATGGCCAACCTGATTCAACAAGGAGCCTTCATGTAAAAGAATCCTGAGAAAAACTCTGCCTGCTCCCTTTCCATGGCCAGACACTTCATGCCCTGCATCCTCCTGGGACCTGGCTGTCAGCACAGCATCCCCACCCATCAGTGGACAGCCCAGGAAAGCTGCAAATACCCCAAAAGGCAAAAGGCAGGCATGATTAACCAAAACCCTTTACCTGCCCCACAAAAGATGGGGAGGACTTTGCCAGCTGCACAGTCAGAATACCAGCAAAACCAAGCTTTTTTACCTTGGGTTTGTATTTGTAGCAGAAAGGGCATTTGGTGGCTTCCACAAGACCAACACAGGGTCAGGCACTGTCCTGCCACTCCAACTCACCCTCACATCCTGCTCCCTGCTGGCGCTCCGGTCGTGCTCCACTGAGCCATTCAGTGCTTCCTGAAGTTTCACAGTTTTGCTCCCTCCAGAGCGGCCGTGGGCTGCTGCAAGGCAAGGGAGGCGTCTTGCAAAACAACCAGGCTGCATTAATAAGGTCAGATGGGAGAAGAAGAGCATTAGTGGGGGCTGAGAGCCTGCTTTGACAGCTACCCTAGCAAATTCCTTGTTTGCTTGCCTTTGAGGCAGTCAGCCACACTAGAAAGCTAACGCTCAAACATCTCTTAGCCATATTTAATACTAAATGAAAGTGTGGCTCCCTCCCAGCCCCGGCTGCCCACCCAGGCTGCTGGGGCTGAGCCTCTGCCCTCCCTCTCTGCTGCCCGTTTCAGCCCTGGGAGCTGCAGGGGGCTGCCTTCCCCAGCTGCTGGGGGCTCCCCAAGGCACAGACATCTACCCAGGGGGCCCGCAGGACTGAAAAGAGGTCAGTCCTCTGCTTCCCACTTTAAAAGGGTAAAACAAATGAGAACCAAGGGCTAAGGAAAGGTCAAACTCAGGGTAACTTGCCTTACTTGCAAAGTGCTTGCACCCTCTTTATTCATGTTTGTTGTCCAGATGTACCAGCACAAGGAGAATTTCTTGGTGAGTAAAGGGCTCTCCAGCCCTGCAGATGAAAGCAAACCAGAGGGACTGAATGCAGACCCTAAGATTCAGGCTGGGAAACATGGTGGCACAGTTGACAGCAAAGGTACCAGTAACCCAACTGCTGCAGCTCTGTGGCTTGGCAGGACACAGCTGCCTTGTCACTGGGGATGATGGAGGGAGATTGGCAGAGTCATTCGTATGTACAAAGCCCAAGGGACCCAGAAGCTTGGGGCCAGAACAGCCATTGCCAGCCTGGGCCAGGGGCGTGCACTACAAGCGACTGGATGCTTGCACAGTCCCCATGGCTGTGCACCTCTGCTTTCCTTCTTGTCCATTTCAGAGCAGTCGGGGAACAAAACCCTGACTTTCCCTGTCCTGACTTGTCGGGGACAGGGACAAGGAGAGGGATAGGGCTCTGGCCCCAGCGTGGCAGGTGGGACACAGAGCAAGTTCAAGCAGTTGGCTCCAGGAGGTGAAGGGTTAGGGTGAAAGACCCAAGGTTCTCACTGCAAGTGTCTGAGGGGCAGAAGCGAGCAAGCAGGACCATCAGGCATGTGTTAACTCCCACTGAGCCTGCACCATGCTGCCACACACACACTTGTTCCAACTGCTACCAGCCCATCCTCCCGCAGGAGCTGGTGAAGGAATCCCACAGGGAACCCAAAACACTCTGTGCTGGAAATCACTACTCCCAGCAGCTCTTATTTTTAAACATAGGTTGCAGCCCTTATTTACCAGCAGGCACAGTGTTGTCAGGAGCAGTGACTGCAGATGCCTAACTTGCCTTTTGCAAAGTAAACCTCCTGTTTTGACTGCAAGCTGATTGATGCTCAGTTATTTGGGGAGGAATATTTCTAGCTACACAGTGCAAGCCAGAGTTATCAGCCAATTAAGTATTTATGGCCAATTCCATTTTCCTTGCAAGATATTTGGAAAGCAAGCACCAGTTACATCAGAGAAACAGGTTAAACTGGGCTCTTCTATAAACAGCTCTATGCTGGCCTACCAGAAACTACACACAAAGAAGTCCTGTAAAAGCTTCTCTTAAGGCTACACTTGGAAGAAATCCATCACCAGAGAGAGGGTGGTTTAAACACTGCAACAGTATCTCAGCCTGTCTTTAGTGAAGCATTACCAGACCATGAAGGAAAAGGTCCTGGGCTTCTAGCCCCACCAGAGGAGAGTTAGCTGCTGGGGGTGACTTCCTATGGACTGGTTTTGCTGTGAGCTCTCACCAGGCAAACATCTGGGACAGATCTTTCGTGCCTGACCCTTGCCAGGGGCACCCCATGACCACCCCATGACCACATGCATCACCTCTGGTAGGTGCTGATTCAACCCTGGTTTCCAACTTTCCCAGCACAGGCCATCACCTCTAATACGCTCCCATCTCCCTGAGATCACATAGAAACCCTGAATCCAAACCCAAACCAAACTAACTCCCTTTAGGGTGCACCAACAGGGAGACCTGCTGTTGTAGCCTCTTCAAAAAAACAATATCCCAAGCAAACCCTGCTGCCTACTCCAGATGTTAGAGCACCATCACCCCCACCCTTCACCTCCAAGTTGAGTTTGCAAACCACCTGCACACAACACACGACTCCCTCTCTCCCAGCTTCTCCAACCGATACCCACCCTTCCCTGTCCAACCCCATCAACAATTTAAGGGAAAGCTCTTGCTTTCACAAGGAAATGTACTGCCAACATAGTGATATGGCACAGGACAAACCACTTAACAGCTTCTATCTTTGCTTTTCAGTCCACAGTGGGTTGTTTACAACACTCTCCAATTTGTGTGAAGTAATACTTAACATTTACCGAGCACTCTCGAGCCCATGGATGAAACATACCGTTTGAGTCATTTTCCGCCTGTGACAGCATCTGCCAGAGACCAACCAGTCATTTGGCTGCTGGTTGCCACAGGTCTCCCAGAGCAGTCATTCCCCCCCCTACAGTGTCTTTGACTGCCGACATAGGTCCAGGACCCTGGTGACCGAGGTCATTGCAGCCTTTAAAACCAGTGGGCTGTGACAGTTGGGTGAGGGAAGTCAGCCTAAACAAGGACAGGAGAGGTAATGGCATGAGGTGACAAACACCTACTTGTTCCTAGGTTACAGCCTATTAAATGTCACAGCAGTCACCCAGTTCACGTTCCTGCCTTCACTGCAGCTGGTGTTAATCCAGAGATGATTTTCTTAAGCTTTTAAGTGATGTTTATCATACAGTGTCTCCCAGCAATATTAGAGAGAGACAACGCCTTGCCAAGCTCACAAGGACCAGAAACCAGTATTTCAGACACATCAGAATGCCTCAAACACAATCAAAAGCCGTAACCAGTCATCAAGGCATGACCACAGCTCAGACCCTTTGTGTCCAACTCCTCTAGAGGTGCTATGATTTTTAAAAGGCAGCCTTCAAGAGAAAAAACACCCTCCAAAGTATGGTGGGTGAGAGCATCAGGCCCTTAAAGTATCTCCTGCTTTATGCTCTCCACGATGATGCTGAGAAGAGGTATTAGTCTTAAAAACACTCCCAGCTCAAAATGCCCTGCACATCTTCAACAGAGGTTGCAGAATATCTGCTCTGCTTTAAACTGTTAATTGGTACCTGAAACAAAAAGCAGTGGGAAACTGGTGCCAGAAAATAACAACTACACTTGCCTGTGGTCTTCACACGAGGTGTCCTGAGTGCACAACAGCACCACGGCCGGAAAGGTAATCTCCTTTTAAGCTGCTTTCAGCTGTAACCTCTCTTGATGTACATGCCGGGACAAGCAGCTCCAGGTCCAACCTGCTGGCTCTGCTGACAGCTTCCCATTCAGAGCACAGCCACCTCAGCACACCGATTTGTGCCAGGCAGCAAACGCAGCTGTCTGCAACTCACCGCAAGCGCTCTTTACACTTAACACATATATATACAGACACACTGAGGGCTCTCGCTTTTACATTTCACCAGAGAGAAAAAAGCTATTCTTCGGGGTCAAGCAGGGGAAAGGCATTGCAAGTTGTGGTCTCCGCTGAACGGGGATCCTTGGATGAATGGTGCACTAAGTGCTGAAAGCCAGCCCACAAGTGGCTACTGTCAGTTGAAGTGGACGGCAGCGCCAGACTATGGGGTATTCGGTGTTATGGCAACCCTGATAAACCACAGCAAGGCACGAGCTAGACCTAGACCTGAACTTCAGCCTGAGTGCTCTCGCTACGCTCAAGAATATTTGCCCACTTTTCTCTGCTAAAAATCCCAGGAGAGCACAAGATCTTTTGAGGGCAATGTTTTAAACCTAAATGTGATGCAGTATGAAAATTCCCTTGTATAAAAGTTGAAGGAAGATATAAAATGCTCAGAGAGAGATAGACTGCTTCTGCCACTCTTGTTAGTTCTAGGCTGTACTTTTTCCTTCCCATTCATGAATAATTTTCTGTGAAACCCGTGTCTGAATAAGTCCTCTTGTGCATTGAATTTCAGCAGCCCTGAGGCCAACATCCTCCCAAAGCTGTACCAGCTCAGAACAGTTCAGTGCTTGGTATCCTGCACTTACAGCAACGGTTTGAAAACCAGAGCAATGTGGATTGGCTTTTTTAGGACAGGGTTATTCTTCCAGGAGCAGCAGACTGGGGCCATATGCCCCAGAGACGGAGCTCGCCAGCCCACTGGGTTTTTCTGCTCTAGGTCTGACAGCAGGCACGCTGGTCGTGACTGACAGCCTCAGTCAATGCGAACAAACACCCCACTCCTGGGGCTCTCCCACGTGTGTAGGATTGCCTGGAGCTGAGGTCGCTAGCTGAGAATTGTACTTCCCACCAGCCTTGCCTCAAGCTCAGTCCTTGGAGAAACCACCAGGTCCATGAAGAAGAAAGGCTGGCTGTAACTTGACCCACATTAAATGGAGTTTCTGTATTCCTGGCCTACCAGCAACGCTGCGTTCCACTGGGAGGAACCAGGCAAAACCCTGCCCTCCCCATGTGATTCTCCACTGACATTTGAGTTACCACTCACTTCTGCAAAACTGGCATGGAAATCAAGGAGGGGTGCAGGTGAGCAGGGTCTGGAAACATCTGAAGTTTACTTGTTCCAGCAGAAACCAGGAGAGCTGAGCCTCGTCCATTCACTCCCACCTGCACATGGTCTGCCTGCAAAGCTGCAACCGTAGTGATGCCTGAGAAGAGGTCCTTAAAGGTTCTTCATGTTTGGCTGCTGAGTGAGCCAAGAGCAGCTGGGAATCGGAGACACCACCAAGCTGGGGTAGTAGACAGAAATCCAGACGGAGGAAAGCCCATTGCTCATAGCAATTCAAAAATGAAAAGCAAACAGGTTTTTTAAAATTTATTTATTCCTGAAAGTGTGCAACTAGAACATAAAAATATTCCTTGGTGAAAGCAAAACAGAAAAGGGTAGGAAATGAATGCCAAGTGAAAAACATTTGCATGTTCCAAGGGAAGAAGCCTCCAGAGACAGAGCTTGGAGATTCCTCAAGCTTGGAAGTTAAGGTCATATTTCTATTTTACAGAAACTTCGTATAGTAGATCCATAAGTTATCTCATTGTGACTCATAACTCTGCTGAATGAGTTTCTAGTTTGTTCTCTTTGAAAAGCCAATTACTTCAAGTGCATCACACCAATAAATGAAATCAGTGTACTGCTTTATTTATTATTAGGCATTTGTTTTTCCTTATGGTGACTGCATTATAGCTGCCACAAATACACAAACCAGCTGAATTAAAACAGCACACTTTCTTGAACATTTTCAATCTCTCTAAGCCTTGGTACTTTGCATGTTCTCCATTACCTGGATTATTCTGACTAATGAACTCTTTCATTTGCTGGAAAATATTGAATGCAATTAGTACCTCAATGCGCAGCCTCCTAGTACACTGTGCCTAGCAGCCGAGTGCTGTAAAAGAGCCTGGCACTTGGCAGAAGAACTAGGAATCCAAAAGATAAAAGGGAGATTTACGCACACTCCCATCAAGGCCTGCTGCAGAATTTAATTGGCAAGGTTAGCAATAAAGGGGCTGCAGAGAAAATCACAAAGGTTACGGCCCCAGTGCAAGCCACAAAGCAGTAACAAGTTATGATTGCCAGGCTTAAAAATCAGAAACTACATTTGGTTCCTCACCTCACACTCCCCCATGCCAAGCTGCACAATGTGCTCTGATCAAGCCAGTCTATTGCTTTGCTCTTCTCAGTCTGGCTTTATCTCTTCAAGGGGAGACACAAATCACTCCATCCAACCCTTCTGCAATTGCATCCAGCCTCCGCCGGCACTCTTCCTGCAGCTGCTTCAGCTCTCTCTCCAGGCTGGCCTCTCTCATCTGCAGTTCTCTGATCACCTCTGTAGCACTGACAGCTGAAACAGGCTCCTTGGATACAGGCCTACGGAAGCCCGTTTTGCTGGCAGGATGTTTGCTTCTGAACACCAGTCTGCACAAACCGTGCATTTTATTTTTTTTTGGAGCACAAAGACATGTAAGATCTAGCAGTTTCAGTTCAACACTTTCCTGTATCTTTCTAGCAGTGGCAGAGAACCCATCCTTCTGTAGTTCTTCCTCTCTTGTTTTCACCTGTAGAGAGAAGGGGGAGAATAGGGGGATAAGGGGGAGAAGAGTATGGTAGATTTCTGTAAAAAAATCCTCCCGCCAGGAAACAACACAAAATGTCATGTTTGGACTAGGATGTACCAAAGGAAAGACAGTCAACTGTGAATGCAAACCTTAGTGCGTGGCAGTGAAAACTGAATAATGCTAACACGTGCTTTCTATCAGGTAACAGCCTCAGCGACCAAAAAGCTGCCTGTAGTTCTTTCTTTGCAGATCCACAGCCTAGCAGCCCCGCCACCCACGACTAATACACAAGGGCCCTGCATGCTTCCCTCTTACCAAGAAGTGAGTGGTTTGACTTCAGAGCAAAACACACGGAGCAAAAAGGATGGTGACCTTCCTCACCATCGTGCTTTAAGCCACCACAACGTCATAACAGATTAATTGCCTCATGATTAGCAATATTAATCCAGTTTGCAAATGCTTCCTGCACTTGGCAATGCTAAAAAGTAGCTAGGAAGTCCTTAATTCTCAATTCTCATTATGGGGTAACAATTAGGAAAGGAAAATCATGGAGCAGAGAAAAAAAAACCATAGAGGCTAAGATCAAAATGAATCCCAGAGAGCACACTTTCACTAAAGACAGGCCCAATAAAACAAAGCTTTTCTCATGACAGAATCAGCCTGGATTAAAAAAAGCAACTGTATATACTGGGATTTCTCCAAAGCATTTGATTTAATGTTCTCCAACAATTTGATTTTAACAACTTGCAAGATTGTAATTGCCTTGCCAATTTTACTAGTGGATTAAACATCAATTCAGTGACTCATCTCAAAATGTAGTCATCAGTGGGGAAACATCCATAAGAAGAGGTACCCCGCGCTAAGGCCTTCGGGGAAACAGTTCCTAGTCCAATGGCACTGCTTCTGGTACAGCAAGCAGCAGCCAAATCACCTCAGCCAAAAAGCAGCAAAGTTTCAGAAAAGCAATGCTGCCTCTACAACCTGCGCAAGCCCCAGGGCTTTCCTGGAACTTGTGTGCAGTTCTGGAGTTCACACTTCAAAAAAACTACAGGGAAAGAGAGAAGGATTCAAAGGCAGGTCACCCACAACCCAGAAAACAAGTCACATAGCATAAAATTTCAAGAGCTCAAACAATTTCATTCATGGAGACAAATATGCAGTCCAATTTAGATCCTAAAATAAAGAAGTGGTGAGAGACCAGACTTTGCTCGCAAAGCCATACAAAGATCAAATGGGTAAAAATTTGAGTTAGATATTCGGTTTCAGAGTAAGATATTGTTTCCTACTGCGAGGACAATAAACCATGAAATGCTTCATTGCAGCTCCAGGGATGAATCCTTTGGCCAAAGTTCAGCTCAGGTTCAGCTCATTGCTAATGATACCCCCCTTCCAGCCTCAAAGCTGATCTGCAACTCCTCCCTTCCCTGGCTACAGGTAAAGAAGAACAACTCCTTGGGGTTTTAAATCGGCAGATCTGCATTAAGATATTGATATCTCACATATTAGGACTTTGAGCAATTCCCTGTAAAGTCAGGGATGTTTTGGCATCTCTGAAGCACCAGAGATCAATCAGAACTCAAGGCAGCAGCTGCAAGGACAAGAGTCTTAGAGTACCAAAGATCCCCCCCACCTTTGCTACTGCCAAGCTCAGGGTCAATCCAGCTGCCATATCTGGAGACAAAAGGATTTTTCCCCACAGACTGGTAGGGAAAGTTTTACTAGTGAAACAAATTCAGAAGCTTTTGACACAGAAGGGCTCAGACTACATTCTCTTACGGTGAGAAACACTGCAGGCACGAGGGCTGCACTCACAGTTAAATTCCCCACTGACACCAACTGCACCAGGGCTTCACTCACTTATCCCAAGTCTTTCATCAAAATATCTTCTTGTGTTTCACAGCCAAGTAATTAATCCCCCCACAGTTATCCCCACCCCGGCTAACCCCACTCAAAAAAAGATGAAGAAAATCAATCAAATCAGAAACAGAGTAAATTTTCCCTAACACTTTAAAGGCTTTATCGATGCAGAACCATCTGTTAAAGGCAACCTTTGTTGATTAAGGCATTTGAATAGAGAGAATTGAAGCCTAGAGAAATCTCTTTGCCCTTGTCCAGAAACCAAGGGACCCTCTTTATCATAATCCTCAAGGAATCCCAGGACATCTCTTGCTGTTGGCTAAAAGAATATCTGTGGTTCAATTATCTAACACCACTTTAGGAAAAAAAAAAAACAACCCACAACTGAAAAAGTAAATTCAGTGTTATCTTTCCTCCCCACTGCTAATGAATACGTGGAAAATGATGTTTGCACAAAGTGGATTCAGCACTGAAATCCAGGATGGGAAAAATTTCCTGTTTCTTACAAAGAATAAAATCACTCAGCAAACAGAGCCCACAAGATGTTATTTATTTTTTGCATTAAACTCAGGCAGAATAGGAGGATGTTAAAAAAGGATTCCTAATGCAACATAGATTTTCATAATCTCCATCGGCCATAATTGGATACTTTTATTCTTTTATTTTATTTCTATTTTATTATTTTATTCATCATGTGCAAGACACATGATGAAGAACATGCTCCTCTCAGTACTAAGCGCATTGAGCTCTAACTCATAGCAAGAACAGGAATAGGAATTACTATACTGAAGCAGAAGCAGCTGTAAGGAAAAGGACAAGGACAACAGCCTTACGGTGAGGCAGTCAGGGAAGCAGAAGCGTAACAAACTCTGACATCCAAGTACCAGAAGGGCATTGCACATGGTATCTTCTGTAAAGGGGACCAATATTTCCTGGGACAATATTAGATAAATTTAACAGGGGAAGTTTTTGAAATAATGAATATGAAATAAGAGAACAAATTTAGCAAAGCACTATTTATTTCTTATCAGCACGATCAGGAGGGAGAAAGCTAGCTCCAGTTCTTTTTTGCAGTGTTCTTCCTGGGAAGCTCTACAACCATATGCAGGTCCAGAAATACTTGTGTTGCGGTTTGTAGATTTCAGTAGCTAAAATTCTCTGAGGGTTAACATCAAGTAATATTCTTTACTCTTCACATCCTGAATGCTTGTGAAACTGCTCAATAACCTCCTTGTGTATGGTTAATTGATGCACTTTAACAGCTTGATGTCTCTCATTAGTCAACACACAATGATTATTCTACACTGCAAAACAATCTCAGCAGACCACTTTGTATTAAACAAACATATTGTAAAAGATTAGGAGCCTCAGCATTTTGTGTCTGCCCATCTCTATCCCACAGCTCTGCCTTTCAGTCTCAATCTACCAGCTGGAAGTTGAATTCCCCATCAGGTTCATAGCACTATCTGACAACTGCTGCACATCCTCTCCGAATAAATACAACAACATGATAATAACTGTTTCCTCTTCTACAGAACCAACCTCATCCCAAAGGGACCCAGTGCATTTCACGAAAAGCAACACCAAACACAGAGGGAATCAGCTGATGAGGAATCAGCATCTTCAAACCGACACATGTCCCGCTCTGGGGCAGCACTGATCTGGTGAGCTGTTCACAACAGCGCAACACAGCAGCTGCTCAGAGACACTGTAACCGAGTCCACCTCCATGTGCTGTCCCTTAGTGCTCTCCAGGGTCAACCTGACACCCTACTAGGTTTCACACTCCCCAGACCATGATAAGCCAGCAGGAACCTTCCATGGCATGTAAGTGTCCTCACCAGCCCTACAAGGGCTGCAGATGGGACAGGTGCCATGGATGTTTCACTGAGGCAAGCACTCCTGCTGGGTTCCTTCTGGCGCTTCACCTCACCGTGTCACCAACGCGTTTGGGACAGGATAGTGGCCAAACTGCCCTGAGTGCTCCTAGATGGTTTCTTTTAAAATAACTTCAGTTTCTTTAAAAAACTCCATTTGTTTTCAAGAGGTATTAAAACCTAAAAGCTAAAGGGAAAACCACAACTATTTTCACATTCTAAGGAGAAGCCAGTGAGCCAGTGTAGCTGCAGAAAGGAGTATTGCATCTTAGATCATAGACAGAACGGACTGAAGTGACAGACAGCCTGCGCTGCCCTTCCCAAACTTGATAGAAGTGCAAAGGGTTGCGGTGTGCAGACACTGCTGTCAGATTCACGTGCAGGAATATGCAAAAGAGTAAGCACTAGAACAAAACAGATCTCTTCAGCATGAGGGTGGTCAGGGACAGGTGGCCTCCAATTCCTGGCGTGGAATTAAGCCATGTGGGACATCCATGAAGTGTGGAAAGGATTTCCCATCTCCCCAAGGACAGCACTATGATTGATGCTCCCTTTCCAAAGAAGTGCAGGCTGAAGTCTGATTGAGGAAAATAGCCAAGCTAAAACAGAAAAAAGTAGGCCAGTCCACAGTTGGAAAGGGCCAGTGAGATGAGGCATATCCAAAAAACATGTTGAGCAGAAGGTTTGACTTCTGGATTAACTTTTGCGCTGATGGACAAGAGAGACCTCAAGCCTGCAAATACCTACACATGATCAACTTAGCAGGAAATCCTCACCCCCACCTTCTCTGAAATGTCTTCTAATCTAAGGTACCACTGGCTGTCGTTTACATCCAGACAGCACTCACAGCTATTTTCAGTTCTGGGTTTCTTCTGCCTTTAAATAAATTTTACAGCAATGACTTCAGTGGGTAAATCATGGAAAAGGTAATGTGTCCCACATATTAGATAAGCTGCCTTGCAGTCTGTTTGCATGTTCCTCTGTTTTGAGGCCAGACGGTAATACCCCAACTCACCTCCTCTAGACGTGCTATTTGTCATGTGGACAGTCCCAGTCTTTCAGTTGCCCATCTTGTGGGGGGTCTGTATCTACTGACTGCTTAGGTGACCCAGACATTTAGCTCATTGGATCTCTCCTCAAAGAAGAGACCTTCCAGCCCTTCACAATTACTGCTGTGGGTTCCTCAACTCCCTCATATTCACCTGTACCTTGTTGGTAATAAGCTTCCCAGAGCTCGGTGTCTCATTCCGTGTGGCTCAGAAGCATCACCGAGAGCCTGATCTGTCTCAGAATTTTAACAGCTCCCTAATGAAAAGTACAGCAAAAATGAGGCACAAAACAGTTCTCTTTCTGCTAAGAAGCAAGCTGGATGTGAACATATTTGGGGAGAATTTTATCAACATGCAAGACATCCCAAAGAGATGCTAAGAGATGTAGATAACCACCTCACATTATTTAAATTCTTTCTAGTAATGATCTAACAAAAGTGACAATCTTCCAAATGCTGGAAGTCAACATTTCAGCTTTTTAAAACTTCACATGGCAACCTGAAAGCTTCAAAAAGCAAATGAACACTCTGTCTCTCAGTTACATACTTGGATGAAGCCAGTAGCTAGAGAGAAGTTTAAAATGCAGCAACAATCAAAGGTCTAAACATCTATTTCGAGCAAGAGAAGTGGGGGGAAGCATAGGAGCATTTCCACTTTGTAATCACATTGTTGCCAGCTTCAAGGAAAGAACAGCTAAACCAAATTGTTGGAGCTCCTTTTGAAGTGGATGACAAAGACCAGAATCACATCATTATTTTTAAATCATAATCTCTTCAAATTATTCTAGGAGTTTCTCACAAATGGCTATAATAACAACATTGTTCAGAAAACCGAACTGCACAAACAAGCCTAGAAATGACACATTTTCTGCCTCTAGTCCTATCTGTCCACTCATTCTCTCTTGTACTTATCTTATGAATAGGGAGAAGACCCCATGTGCATACACCGTGAAATACAAATTATTCTTGCCATTCTGTACAGGTACTACAAGCCACGATGCCTGCCCTTGCTGGAAAACACAGTGCCGCCCACTCCTTTGTGCTTCAAGTCAGAAGGAACAAACAGGAAAATCTCAGATCTTGTCTTTTGGGGTTGGGGAGCAAAAGGAAATTAGGAAATATGAATGGATGCAATATCTGAGCCACCAAGTCACACTGCCTTTGCTACTGGGGCACAATCAACCAACACCTTTCATAAACTCATCTAGTTCCGCCGAGAACACCAAAGAGAATTTGACTTGCAGATTTTTTTATTTTTAAAGGAAACTTACTTCTGAGCTTTATTTTGCCCCTCGTCTCTCGACAGGACGAGAGGCAACAGGCACAAGCTGGAACACAGGAAGTTCCATTCAAATATGAGGAAAAGCTTCTTTTCGGTGAGGGTGACAGGGCTCCAGGGAGGCTGGGGAGTCCCCTTCTCTGGAGACCTTCAAGACCCTCCTGGATGCCATCCTGAGTAACGTGCTCTGTGTAATCCTGCTTTGGCAGGGGAGTTGGACTGGATGATCTCTAGAGGTCCCTTCCAACTCTGACCATTCCATGACTCCATGATTTTAAAGCTATCTCATCTAAGATGGCACCCTGTACCTGGGGAGGTGAAAAGGGTGAAGTGAAACATTACACGCTTGGAAATATGTGATTAATGAAGAGCCAGGCTGCAGAAATAGAAAAGACCTGCCAGGTCAGCCCATGCACTCCCCTGCCTGGCTCGGAACAGTTTCCCAGCACATCGCAACATCCCAAGCACAGGCACCGAGAGGTGATCCTCAGGGTTAGAGGAGCTGCTTGGAGCTCTCTCTCCTTGTGCACTGAGCAGACTCTCATTCAAGAGATAAACATTAATTATAGAGAAAGATCTGTGAGTAAAGAATGAAAGTGTGATAAGGACGGAGATACTGGCATTGCTCAGAGACTGCTGGCATGGACCTTGTGCAGAAATCCTGAGAGCTGAGTGCTGGAAACTAGGCATGGCAAATTAAGGTGAGTTTAGGAGTTTTCCGTTTCCAGACTCAAATCCAGATCATTCGAGGGGCTGAACCTTGCAAATGCTTGTCTTTCATCACTACATGCCTGAACAACACTTTATAAATTATAATTATTTATATCTTCCGCTGCCTTACAATTTCTATCTAGTGTTTATTCCACCACCCACTCCCACCCTCCTAGGAAGAACCTTGAGGAGCTGCAATCCCAGCTGACAGTTTATCTGGGATACAAAAAGCAGGATAAGGAAAGGATTTGCAGACTACTTTTAAGAAAGCCCTCCTTGTCAGCACTGAAAAAACAGCACCAAGGAAAAAAGGAAAGCGAGCAAAAGGAAATAATATGCAAAAGTATCAATAGCATAAAAGGGCAAAGAGCAGAATCCACTATAAGCATATCACAAGGACCTGTGAGAAATAAATAAAAGTGGAATACAATAAAAATAGTCTCATGGATCCCACAATTCCCACCCACAACCTTTTTGTGCTCCTATATAAGAATTTTCTGGCTAGACAATATCCATTCTGCACCTTGCTGCTCACAGAGCACCACTGAAAAACATGCACCATATCTGCGAAAGAAGACGCCCAAGCAGAATTCATCTCAAACATCACTCAAGATAACCAGAACTGAGCAAGCCAACACCATTGCTCTCCGTATTTGTCACTGCTGTTTGTGCAGAGCAAAACAGTTACAAGTAACCCAAGTGTTTTGCGCGCTTGCATGTCCCCAAAGGCATAAGAATAAAACTTTTTTCACACATAAGTGCAGTGAGGGCTTTACAGTTCTTTAACAATAAACAAATAATAATTTGGCTAGAGGGCCAGTTTCTTTTAACAAAAATGTTTGTTTTATTTTGGTTTTGAACAATCATGGTTAAGTACATGACAAATGCTTCCCTTCTTTAGCTATAGACAGTGACCCATTCAGCCTCAGAGAAGCAGAGAAAGGCACTATTTCAAGGGATGCTATGAATGCACAAGTGACAGAAAATCCAATCCTGTAGCTCCTACTTTTGGGAAAAATGCAGAGCAGGGCGGGGCCCTTCAAAGCAAATGAAGTTCAAACATTTGCTGAACAGTGACTTCCAAGAAAATCAAACCCCCAGTCTTCAGAAAAGCATCTAAAGGCTTTTGCTGCTTACAGAAAAGAAAAAACAAACAAACAAACAAACAAACAAACAAACAAAAAACCACACCAAAAAAAAACCCAGAAACAAAAAACAAGTTAAAGCAAAAGCAATATCTGCAATCAGCTGTTCTGGAAACACTGAGTAAGCAGGTGTTTTACTATTAAAAAAATACTTTCATTTCAAATTCATGTCTTATAGTAACTTGCCCAAATGTAATTTCAAAGCTCTAAGAAAGTTATAGTTAGTACTGCAGGTCCATAAAACTTCTCATTGAACTTCTTTGCTGTAAGCTTTCAAGGTTTTTAATTTTCTGCAGCAATTTCTAGACACTGAAGAGTAACCAGTTAAAAACGCTGGAAACCATAATTTTCTATTTTAATAGCTGAACACATCCCACACTGTCCTGCCTAAATGAGGTTTCTTTCTTCTTGTGAGATCCTTGATTGTACACAGAGTCTTGATGTTCTTCTGAAATAGCCCATTTAATACCAATGCTCATGCATTTATGGATTTAAAGTCATAATAAACTGATTCGTCTAACCTACTACAAAGCACAGACGACAGTATCTCACCTAGTAATTTCTGCAATGTTCTACTACATTTTGGTAAGCTGCAGCGTCTCTTCTAGAAACAAACTTTTGGTTTTTTAAATAGCCTCCAGCAGATTAAGAAACTACTCCATCAGTGTGATATCTCAGCAGTGAAACACACGGTTTAAAATATGCCCTTTTGCAGCGAGTTCCCCCTTAGTCACTGGCTCTTCTTAAACCATCTTTCATCTAAGGTCTTAATATTCTCAGAACCCCACTTCCGTCTAAGAACTTGCAGAATATGATCCAGCTGTAACTTTTGCCTTGGTTAAATTGCACTTTTCTCATCTGTCAAATAGGCAGACCAAATAATTCCTTTATTACCTCTCCTTAAATCCTTTCCAACCTTTCACCCATGTTACAGTTGTGATGGTGGTATAAGTGGGGCCAACACATTTCATTAAGCTCTGAATTGTGATCTACATCTTAGTCATTTGATGAGTACCAAAGAGCAACACTTAGCTGCCAATAACCTAACAACTATTCCATGACACATTACCATTACCTTTATTTCATAAGGCCATGAAATGGAAAGGTTTGCACGTACCCAAAACCTGATGCTGCAGGCAGATCAAACTGGTTTGAGGTATGTGCATGGGTATTTCTTACTAAACCCAAACCCCAGCAAGAAAGTCAGACAGTTCCTTTTAGCTTAACAATAATTACAACAATCATAGCACAATTTCAGCATAATATAATTACTAATTTCTAACACTCATTTTTAGTTCAGCAAGAGGAAAAATCTTAGGCCTTTGGAACCAGAGGTGAATAAATGAAAGGGGTGATCCCAAAGTGATATTAACAGGGGCATTACTTGTACCATAAACTATGAAGCCATTTTAGAAGGGTTGTAAAGCTGAGCTATAGCAACTGACACAAGATATAATTATACAAGCAGCTGCATTCCAAATTTCACCCAGATTTGCAATTTCCTGCAATTAGAGAGGAATGTGCGCACCTCCATCTTATGCATTTTAAGCAAGATATTCACTATTCAAAATGCTAGCTCCCAGGCGCACCTACTGTCATTTCAAAACATATTGACAGGGAAGCCACAGAGAAGCAACCTGGTTTATCTAGGAATACAAGGCCATCTTTTACCTGGGGGAGGAGTCCTCCAAAGAGAATCTAAAAATGTAGTTTTAATACGAGGAAGGCACATAGCTGCATCCGACGAGAACAGCTACCGTGGGCTGGCTGGGCACCGCTGCTCTCTGCTTCCTTTTATTATACACTGAATACTGCAAAGAACTTTGTAAGCTTTCAGAGTGACAGCCACACTGTTCTCCAACGTTTTCAGATAACAAGGAAGCACAGTAATGGAAAATTATAAGTTAATTCGAGTATTTGAATGAGATCATTTCATAAAGAGGAGTCTGACCTGATCTTGTCTGAATAGGTAACATTTCTGCTGGTTTTGTTTTATTTGCTTTGAGTTATTTTCCTTTATGCTTTTGGTGTTTGTTTTTTGGGTTTTTTTTTTAAAGATAATCAAATGAGCCTCTATTTAGACACAGTATCTAAATACCACATTAACAGGAACCAGAAAAGTCAGTTTGTTTTAGATAAAGGAATAGGATATAGGATTAAGAAAATAATTTAAAAAAAATGGATTTTTTAGTGTCTTTACCAGAAAAATACTAAGTATACCTCCAAATATCAATAAAAAATATTGTCTGTTTGCTAAAGCCTGACTGATAAAAAATATTGCCTGTTTGCTAAGCCTACAAATATCTATCACACAGGCAAAGCAAAAGGCAAATTCATGGACTCACGGAATTGTCAGAGTTGGAAGGGATCTCTAGAGATCATCTAGTCCAGCTCCCCTGGTAAAGCAGGATTGCCTAGAGCACATTATTCAGGATGGCATCCAGGCAGGTCTTAAAGTTCTCCAGAGAAGGAGACTCCCCAACCTCCCTGGGCAGCCTGCTCCTTTCCACCGGAAAGAAGTTTTTCTCACATTTGAGTAGAACTTCCTGGGTACCAGCTTGTGCACATTGCCCCTCGTCCTGTCACTGGGAACCAGTGACATAAATCCTCTGAGGCCTAAAAGCAACTGAACTTTGTGACTTCTGTGCAGTAAGCCCATGTGAGCAGACTCGCTTACAGTAAGGGCTTCACCCAGCTTTCCTCCTGCAACAGAGCTACACTGGATCCTACTCTTGAAGAGATGCACAAAGAGGCAAGTGCTTCAAGGACAGCCTTTGGGTTGGATTGCTAAAGGACATACCTCAGGCAAACAGCCCAGAACAAAGGCAGCCACACTGAAAGCCTCATGAGATACATCCCTCTTCCACAAAGCTACAAAAAAGCTTTCTGTATATGGTTATTTTCTGAACTCTCTGTTCCTGAGTTTTTAGCATGAGTAATTTGTTTTTCCAGAGGTTAAATTTGAGGCAAACAACTGAATTCAAGGAACAACAAAAAAAAATAGACGGGAGTCAAAAACGTAATGTGATTATTCTATTGCAGCTACTCTGTGGGTAGAACCACGCAGGAAGAAATCTTAAAATAATAAATGGTCTTCAAAGAAATCAGCAATTTCTGCATCACCTATGTTCAGCAAAAAAAATAAAGATGTCAGTGATGCTAGCACAAAAAAAAAGCAGACATGAAGCATCAGCAAGAACATACAACAAAATGGCCAGAATGACTGCTCCGGAGTCAAGAGCTCCTGGCATCTAAAGTATCTACAACTCTTCAGCTACTTCCCGAGAAGCCCACCACCTGGTATGGTCCAGATGCTCTCCATAAGGTGGGACAGATCCAGGCCGGAGCACCAAACTTGCACATTCTTTCCCATCAACTACAAGGAGACCCAGTTCAGACTTGTTAAAGTCCTATATGCCACACAATTCTGAATGCACAGCATAGGGAATAAGCAATAAACACCTATTTCCTTCTCCAAATTATAAATCTTCAGCATTTTACAGTAATAATAATTAAAAAAAATCCATTTTAACAACCTGGTCTTTTATAATGCATTTCTTTTTAACTACAGTTTTATCTATAGAGTTTCCAAAATCCTTGAATTTAATTAGAAGATCACACAAATTAATGTAATAATAGGCACAGACTGAAAATATATGATACGAAAACCAGAGTATGTCAGTGTAAATAATTTAGATGCTTGCAAGAAGGCTGCAGTGCTACTTTGAAAAAGACCCTGACAACTACAAATTACAAAGGAAGGCAACAGACAAGTATTGCTTCATATAATAAATTGCTCACTTATTTTTCAATTTGTTCTTCCAAACTTTTATCTTGGGCAGCAGAGACAAACACTGATGATATGAGATATCATCTCAGATCTAACTGACTTGCAGAAGCTTGGAGGACTCCACTTTGTTTTAAACAGAGCTTTATCACTGTGCAACATGAAAGTACCCACTTTAGAAACTGCTGCTTGTGACTTGCACTTCTTTATATTATCCCGCTTTAGGAGAACAGGGTGTGAAACAAATTCAAGTAATATAGGTCCTGTATATACGGCCAAAAAAAGGAACGTTTATAAAAACCATTCCTAGAATACACAGATGAGAGGAGGGTATTACTACATAGTCATAAAAATTTGCAGAAAAGAGTCTCTCTCATTGAAAAATTGCAATGAAAATGAAAAACAAATAAACAAAAAACAAAAAACCCAACAACTTTTAGGTGGTTTCCTCACCCCCAAACAAGCTTAGTTTTCAGTTATAAAATACCCCCTTGTCTCTTGCCCTATAGCTACTCTGCAAAGGGAAGAAAAGAAAAGAAAAAAAAAATCAAACAGCTCTCAGGGGTTTGAGAGAGGTGGTAAATTATGTTAAGAGTACTGAGTTCTAAGCTCAGCAGTGTACTAAAGCTTTATTTAAATGCCTTTCTGGCTGTGAAGAAGAGATGTGACAATACTAAATTACAGATTTACTTTTATGTCAGCTCTTGTATAAGCGCAAGAGACAACGACACAGAAATGAGTTGGATACTTTTTCCTCTTATTATCAAGTACCCTTGATTTCAGGACAGAGGACTGAGAGGACAAGACCACAGTTTTAAGAAGAAAGGACACTTAAAGTTAAGTTTTGAATGATTGAATGCAAACAGTCCTACTAAAAGCACTTCTATCAACTCACCTAAAATCCAAGCGGTACTGCAGTGCAGTATGCAAGTATGCAACGCTCATAACTCCTGCTGGATGAACCCATCCCAACAGTTCGCCCCGAGCAATAAAGCAAGCCAGATACCTCCTAGAAGTTACTGTCCCCAAAATCCATTCTGAAAGGTTCAGTAAAACACACTAATAGCATTTCAGGCAAAGTTCCTCTAAAATACAGCCACTGGCTAGAGTGTTTAACATGGCCTCTGTCAGCCAGAATTAGCTATGTCCCCAGGATACTGCCCTTGTGGAGAATAACATTTGTTTCAGTGGCTCACCATTTGTAAGAGTTTTGAAATCCAGCAACCTCGTGGTCACAGGTGCCTCAAATGCCACCCATCAGCCTCTAAGATTTTCACATTCAGAGATAAAGGAGGTGCTGGGAGCTACGATCTTACATACCTTGCACTCAGAGCCCTACAGGCATTCCTAGTCTTTGTCTGTGTTTTATTGTGTTTTAACTGTGAGAACATAAGTACTACACTTATTTCTTAAAAATGCACTAAAATGCTACAAAACACGTTCCCTCATTGGGATAGGGTTTCTTATGGTTTATTGTTAAATAAAGCTTATATAAAATTTATTGCAGTGTAATTCTTCAGCTGCATTTACTGCATGTTTCATTGCCTTGGTTGGTATCCAACATCTTGGCAAATAATTAAAGTAAAATATTAACACTGGTTATTGATTACACTTTAACTGATCCTGTCACCTGAGCAAACATTCTGCATTTCAGCAAAGGAAGGGAAAACAGCATCTTCTGGGAAGCAAGAAAAACTTTCACCCACGCCTACTTCAAACTTCAGAGTTCTGCACACAAAACAGGAGACAGCACTCAAGTTTTTAATGTTTCTCTCTTCCCTAAGGAGCTGGAGTCTTTTAGAATATATAAGCCCCATGAAAAATGTCAGGCTGGGTAATTTATTTTTCAGTTACAGTTTCTTGTGTGTGTTTGAAATCGGTTTGCTGATTTAGCAACTGGTACACAGAGTCTCTTTGTCTCTCACACAGTTCAGCACTCATTCAGCAATCTGCACAGCAAGTTGCATCTGCAAACGAAGACTAAATACTTACATTTTTCAGCTCTTTGTATGCTGCAAGCTTAACATTGACTATTCAAGTCTGACCAACCTGCACAGAGTTCTCAGAAGCAAGCAATATTCTTTCAAAAATCTCCCAGCTCTGCTTATCTCCAGAAACTTTCCACGTGCACACCAGCCTTAAACCAGACTAGCTGGAGGCTTCAGTCTAATGCAAATGTTAGACTCTTCCTGCTGTTGAGAGGAGAACCGATGCATGGAGATGGTTTCTTTCCTCCTTCCAACACAAGAGAGAGCACACTGCCCTCCAGGAACAATCATTTAGATCTCCACGGCAGCCCGCCCCCACCACCACCACTTACCAGAAGTCAGCAGCCTCAGATCTCCTGCTAGGAATATTAACGAGTGACAAATAAAACAATGCAAGAAAATACATGAACAAAAAGTGAAAACAAACATTAGGATCTTCCTTCCTACTGTTTACAGCGGATCCATGCTTTCTAATAACCTAAATCTAATAACACGGCAATTCCATCAGCAGCAAATTTAATCCTACATTTAACTAAATAAGAACGACACATAAAAGCCATTAGCCTTGTCCCTCCTTGCCATCCTCCTGTCCGTGTCCTCTGCTGCTCCCTTTGATGGATGTTTCTGTTGATCTCTCTGGGTTTCCTCCCCATACCCAGGCATCTGGGCCCAGCCAGCCATGCACTTCCAAAAGCTGCTCTTGTGGCCTTGCTAGTTCTTCAATTTCTTTTTGCATGACAAGCTCCACTGACAGCTGCTTGGTGCTCCAGATGGAGGTTTGCAAACACAAAGTGGAACAGAGAAATGCTCTGGGACCGGGGAAAGGGCAGGGGAAGAGAATGTGCTGACTGAGGAAATACGCCGGCACTGAACCATTCCCCACCACTCCTCCTTCCTGCACCCCAGCCAGCCTGGATAATTAACTACTCGCTATACCAGTATCTTCATATTAGCAGAAAGCCCAGAGAACTCGAATGAACAGCAGAAATAGCAAAGATGAAATGTGAACAGTTTGCTTTAAAGAAAACAGAGCTTTTTACAAGCCTTCGGAGAGTTCTCCATCGAAAGCTCAGCTGCCCCTTTGCCACAAGCCCCGGGTTTAACGCAGCAGAAACACAACCCGGCCCTATACTGGTGGAGGAGGGAACACAGCTCAGCAGGAGCAAGTCCAGTCCCCACTGTCTGCCCTCACTATTCACATGCTGTAGAAAATAACAAGACTTTAGCATTTCTCGCACCCATACACACAGAATGCATGTGCTTTTATTTTCCTGCAGGCTAGCTGCACACAGAGCAGTCACCAAGCACTGGCAGTGGCTACCAGGGTATACACTGCTCCTCATCGCCCCTCCAAATTCATTATGAGGCTCACAGAAAAAATTTGGAGTAGATAAAATTCAACTCAGCTCAGTAAGAAAGAAAGAAAAAACAAACAAACCAATCAACCCCCAACACCATCAAAAAAACTCAACAGAACCAGAAGGATGCGAGACTACATTCCAGCATTAGCCTCTGGAGCTGCTTCCATACTTTAAATCAAAGTGCAACAAAAAACACTCAGTCTTTTATAAATGTAAGATCCTTGGGAAAAAAAAAATCAAAAACAACCGTCTTTTATTAGACTCTACAAGATCTCCAGGAGTGTGCTTTGATAAAAAAAAAAAATCTTGAGTGAATCACAGGACTCTTAGTATGAAGCAAAAGCCTCTGTATTTCAGCCCACACCATCGCCACTTGATAGCAGGTCATACCTGCCACCACCACTGACCACCCCTACACCTCCCCTTCTCCCCAGTAAGAGAAAACAAAACATCCCTCTCCTATACAGCTCCTCTCCAACACATCCATAAATCCAAAGGGCATCTTCTCTTCTGAAACAGGCAGCCCTGCATTCTCCCAGCCTTGCCGAGGCCATGACTGCAATAGTTTGGGGAGTTTGAGGGTTACTGAACGGAAGAAGACGCAACCAATCAGGAGAAAAATACAGAAGACAAAGTGCAGGTTTCAGTGTGCTCTTCCACTGTCATTGAGGAGGTATGATATGGGCCAGGGATTACAACCTCCTAAGTCTCAACTCTGGGTACTCAGGCACAATGGGAGCCAAGAGTGCAAGCACAGCCACCAGTCAGGACTCTAACATGGAGAGAGCATGTTCAAACTCAGATTAATGGCTCCAAGTCTTTACAGGCTGTGCTTCAGAGACGTATGTATGAGCAAGCTCCATCCCACCATATCACCATCTTGAAAGAGACTGGATTGCTTTAAAACACTAGTGAACACAGAGGATCCCAAGATACAATATCCCAAGTTTCAACAAAAGCTCAGTACGATGAGAGCACTTATGTGATTACAACTGAAACAATGAACATTTGGAGTCAAAATATTCTGCTTTCCAGCTTGTGGATGCCAAATGTTTAAAACAGCCTGAAATAAAATAAAATTTAAAAAAAATCCCCCCTCAAATAGAGGAGCAGATAACATGAAATATTCAGAAACAAAAAAGCAAACAAATTCTTTTCTGGAATTAGCAGTTTTCATCTTTTCCAGTTTAGTTTGTTTCCAAGAGGAGAAACATTTTTAAAGCTTAACCATTTCACTGAACTTTTTCATCACTTACAAATCCCCAAAATGTCACCAAAGAAGTGATGATTATTTGCCCAGTACTGCATGGAAAAGAACAAAACTAACAGTAAGAAAGCCCCGTATTCAGATCACACCTCTGTCATATGCCTCTTCTCCTCCAAGATACCAAACACATTGCTGCCTAGAGATGAATATCAGTTAAAATGTCATATTAATCAGGGTTTCACAAATCACCCAAATCCCATGGCAACATTCAAATGTCTTTTAGTGAATGTCCCTGAAAGGGGAAATGGTTTCAGGGTCATTCCAAGCACAGAACCAAAGAAAGTGCTGGGGGCAAGCAGAAACAAACAAAAGAAAAGAACAAAAAGAGACAAACAGAAGAAAATAGGGAAAATAAGTTCTTTCATTTTGAAGGATTTAAGATCAATAGTTTTAACTATTAGAATCAGGGTGTGCAAATGATCAGACTTGCAACAAATAGACACATTGCCCCTGACATCACATCCTGAATAATAAGCAGTTGTGTTTAGTGGTTCAAACCAGACATGACAGTAGTGATGACTTTCAACATACCTGAAATACCTCTACACAGTTTTAAATAATTAAATGACATTTTAATAAGTGAAACACACTTCTACAGGTTTTCAAGCCCAATTCACAGTCTTAGAGCAGGTCCAACTCTTCTTCAGCCATCTCTGACTGCTACTTGCAGAACTTGGTTTGTGCAGGGTCCAAGGATGGAGACTTCACATCTCTCCAGGTGACTCACTCCAATATTTCTCTGCCCTGGGCATTAGGAATATTTTTTAAATTAAGAATCTTTGTGTTACGTTTTACACCTTTTCTTGTCCCATTCTCTGAGGACATTGTGAAACAAATTAAAAACAAAAATCTTCCCTCCACAGAAAACTTCTTCATATTCAAAGACTCATATACCTCACCTTAGTCTTTCCATTTTTAGTATGATGACCTTACATTCCAGACTTATGATTATTTTAATTTTTCTATTCTGGCTCTCCCCGGTTTCTATCCTGAAACATGATGCTCAAAACCAGATGTAAAGAAAGAGCAATGAGACCTTGTTATGTCAAAGCTCCATCTAACCCAGCACTGTCTCCAACAGTTCTCAATAGCAAATAGCTAGGGAATAAGTTTAGGAACAAGCAAATACATCCATATAAAACAATACCTCACTGGAAGATACAATTTCCTAAACTCCAGTAGCTGGCAGCTGAACGACTTTTCTGACCAGACATTCTTGCTTAACAATTTTTCTTCCTTAATTTATCCAATAATTTCCTTTATGTTCACACCCATCACGAGAACCAAGGACCATCAGAAGAACACTAAAAAATGTTTCCTCCTGCTTCCTCTTCACACTCTCCTCTTCTAGTGCAAGGAGCCCTAGCCTAGTTAAATTTCCCTTGCATTTCACAACTTGGGGCATCATTGTTTTCCCTCCCTGTGCTTTTCAGCACAACCACTGGTTTTTTTTGAGTTAGGACTGGGACCAGAACTTCACACAGCATCCCAGCAATATTTTAAGTTTTGCTTTCTTTTGCTTTCCTAACCACTTTCTTGACCACTCACATGGCTATAAACTTAAGAACTCGTTTATGTGACAGAAGAAACCCACATATAAAATGATCATTCTCCCTTTGGATGCATTTTGTTAGATTTATCTCTCTCCATCCAATTTTATCCAACATTACCACTTCACTACTCAGTACAATGGCCCTCAAAAATCCTTTGCAGTTGTCCTTCATGTGCTCTGAGGGATTTAGCCTCATCTCAACCTGGGCACCTAACTATCCACCTCCTTTCCCAGAGCAGTCGAGCACAGGCTGAGCAGTGCAGTCTGTGCAGCTCCACTGGTCACCGCCTCCGCAAACCCATCACAGCCATCTCCTCTCCGCTTCCTGCTCAAGGGTAAGAGAAAAAACGGCCACATAGGCAGGTTATTTTTGTTGAGAATCTTTTCAGGGACTTTATCAAATACCATTTGTAAATGCAATTAAACGATGTCAATCCAATTCCCTTGCCCACACACTCACTGGTCCCAACAGATTTTAGATTCATGATTCCTCTCTGCAAAAACTATTCTGTCTTCTCCCCAGTACATCACATTTCATCATGTTCCTTTACTTCTTCAGAACAGTTTCTACTCAGTTGCCTGGCACAGACATCAGGCCTACTGGTAACAACACACATAATTACTCTGGATTATCACATTCTCCATGAAGTACAAGGTAGTGGGCACAAGAGCTGTAATAAACTGTACTGTCCCTCAGCTGGGCATGCCTGTGGGAGCCAAGATAATTTTCAGATGTCTCAGTATCGCAAGATAAAAAGTTAGAGATAATGACCACTTTAGCTACTGCTGTATCTTCTCTTTGTTTGACTGAAAAAAAAATTCAGAAGGAAAGATTTGATAAGCTTATTACTCCAGGGAAAAGACTGAAGGGGGCAGAAACATACAATAGATAGAGGAACCTGGTTTCAGCAAGCATCCTGACTGTGGGGAAAAAAAAGACAGGCTACAGGCAGAAAGCATCACATAAGCAGCAACACTATTTCAAAGAAGAGTTGATTTAAAGAGGATTGATGCAGAGTCATCTGATCTCCAGCATTCCTTAAAACAGTCATATAGGATTGCAAAACAATTCTGTTTCAAGGCATGTAGAAGAGGAGGCACTTCTGATAAACCATCCTTTTAACAACACACTAAGATGCACTCCATTTGTTTCCCGCAGTCATAAACTCATATGACATTCACTGGGTCTCAGAAACACTGGAACTTGATCGGCCATGATTCAAATTCAATTTGAATATTTCAAAGTACAATGCAGAATTCATCAGTTAATCTTTTTAAACAATTTCCAAGTTTAAGCATAGAAAAAATTCAGTGTGATTATAATATAACATTTAACATAAAAAACAGGAGAAAAAAATGAGAGTTTATGACCTTTGGAAGAAGAGGCAGGCAATTCAAGAGGACTACGAGGACGTTGTGAAGCTAGGCAGAGAGAAAATTGGAAGGGCTAAAGCCCAACTAGAACTTAATCCAGCGCCTGCCATAACAGACAATAAAAAATGTTTCTACAAATATATTAGCAACAAAAAGAGGGCTAAGGAGAATCTCCATTCTTTACTGGATGCCAGGTGAATAATAGTGACAAAGAAAAAGGCTGAGGTACTTAGAAGCACCAAGGTACTTCTTTGCCTCAGTCTTTAATTGTAAGACCAGCTGTTCTCCGAGTACCCAGCCTCCTGAGCTGGAAGACAGGGGCAGGGAGCAGAACAAAACCCCCATAATCCAAGAAGACATGGTTAGTGACCTATTACACCCCTTAGTCTGTGGGCCCAGGTGGAATCCACCCAAGTGTACTGTGGGAGCTGGCAGAAGCGCTCACCAAGACACTTTCCATCATTTATCAGCTGTCCTGGCTAACCGGGGAGGTCCCAGTTGACTGAAAGTTAGCAAATGTGATGTCCATCTACATGAAGGGTCAACAGGTGAATCCAGGGAACTACCGGCCTGTCACTTTGACCTTGGTGCTGGGGAAGGTTATGGAGCAGACCACCTTGAGTGCCATCACGTGGCACATACAGGACAGCCAGGTGATTAGGCCTAGTCAGCACAGGTTTATGAACAGCAGGCCCTGCTTGATCTCTTTCTATGAGACGGTGACCCATTTAGTGGATGAGGGAAAGGCTGTGGACGTTGTCTGCTTAGACTTTAGTACAGTCTTTGACACCACTTCCCCTAGCATTCTCCTGGAGAAAATCGCTGCTTATGGCTTGGATGGATATACTCTTTGTGGTGGCTGGTAGCAAGTGATGTCCCCCAAGGCTTGGTATTGGGGCCAGTTCTCTTTAATATCTTTATCGATGACCTGGATGAGGGGATCAAATGCACCCTCTGTAAGTTTGCAGACAAGAACAAGTAGTGTGGGAGTGTTGAAGTGCTGATCTGCTTGAGGGCAAGAAGGCCCTACAGAGGGATCTGGACAGGCTGGATCGATGGGTCAAGGTGAATTATGTGAGGTTCAACAAGGCCAAGTGCCAAGTCCTGCACTTTGATCACAACAACCCCATGCAGCGCTACAGGCTTTGGGAAGAGTGGCTGGAGAGCTGCCTGACAGAAGAGGACCTGGGGATGTTGGAGAACTGTCAGCTGAACATGAGCCAGCAGCGTGCCCAGGTGGCCAAGAAGGCCAACAGCATCCTGGCCTGTATCAGGAATAGTGCTGAGTAGGACTAGGGAATTGATTGTACCCCTGTACGCAGCACTGGTGAGGCTGGACTTTGAACACTGTGCTCGGTTTTGGGCCCCTCACCACAAGAAAGACATTGAGGTGCTGGAACGTGTCTAAGGAAAAGCAATGAAGCTGGTATAGGGCCTGCAGAACAAGTCTTATGAGGAGCAGCTGAGGGAACTGGAGAAAAGGAGGCTCAGGAGAGATTTTCTCACTACCTGAAAAGAGGCTGTAGAGAAGCAGAGTTGGTCTCTTCTCCCAAGTAACAAGTGATAGGACAAGAAGAAATGGTCTCAAGCTGCACCGGGGAAGGTTAGGATAGATATTAGGAAAAATTTCTTCACCAAAAGCATTATCAAACATTGGAACAAGCTGCACAGGGAAGTGTCTGAGTCACCACCCCTTGGAGGTATTTAAAAGGCATGTAGACATGGTGCTTACAGACATGGTTTAGTGGTGGACTTGGCAGTATTAGGCTAACAGTTGGACTCAATGATCTTAAAAGTCTTCTCCAACCTAACAATTCTATGATTCTATAACATTTAACAGTATATATATTGTTATATTTAAGATGAGTCAGAGCATCTTTTGCATGGGAAATTGTATTTTTAGAATTCAAGGTCTAAGTTGCCCTGCAACAGTCATGTCTATTTTGCTGCAAAATCAACCAAATCTGATGACACTAGAGACCTGTAGTACTGTACCCCATCACTGACAGCGATCAACAGCAAGTGCCTAGAGAAGACTATAAGACAAAGACAAATATATGGAGATGTGATCTATCTGGACTTTTGTAAGGCCTTTGACAGTTGCCCACAACATTCTGATTGATAAATTGGAGAGATACAGATTTGATGGGTGGACTGTTCAGTGGATAAGGAACTGGCTGGATGGTCACATCCAGAGGGTGGTGGTCAATGGCCTGAGGTCCAGATGGAGAGAAGTCACAAGTGGTGTCCCTCAAGGGTCCATGCTGGGACGGGTACTCTTCAACATTTTTATCAACGATATAGACAGAGGGATCGAATGCACCATTAGCAGGTTTGCAGATGACACCAAGTTGTGTGGTGTTGTCAATACACTGGAGGGACAGGATGTCATCCAGAGGGACCCGGATAGGATGGAGAGGTGGGCCCAGATGAACCTCATGAGATTCAACAAGAGCAAGTGCAGGGTTCTGCACCTGGGCCAGAACAATCCTCGCTATCAATACAGACTGGGGGATGAGGTATTAGAAAGCAGCACTGAAGAAAGGGACTTGGGAGTGCTGATGGACAAGAGGCTGAACATGAACAGACAGTGCGCACTTGCAGCCCAGAAGGCCAATCACATCCTGGGCTGCATCAAAAGATGTGTTGCCAGCAGAGGTGATTCTGGCACTTTGCTCTGCTCTTGTGAGACCCTACCTGGAGTACTGTGTGCAGTTCTGGAGCCCTCAATACAGGAAGGATATGGACCTGTTGGGGCGGGTCCAGAGAAGGGCCATGTAGATGATCAGAGGGCTGGAGCACCTCTGCTACGAGGATAGGCTGAGGGAGCTGGGGTAGCTCAGCCTGGAGAAGAAGAGGCTCCAGGGAGACCTAATAGCATCTTTCCAGTACATGAAGGGGGCCTACAGGAAGGCTGGGGAGGGACTGTTCACAAAGGCCTGCTGTGATACAACAAGGGGCAATGGATTTAAGTTAGAGAAGAGTAGATTTAGGTTGGATATGAGGAAAAATTTCTTTACTCTCAGGGTGGTGGAACACTGGAACAGGTTGCCCAGGGAGGTGGTTGAGGCCCCTTCCCTGGAGATATTCAAGGTGAGGCTGGATGAGGCCCTGGGCAACCTGGTCTAGTTGGGGGTGTCCATGCGACTGCAGGGAGGTCAGACTAGATGACCTTTGGAGGTCCCATCCAGCCTGGATGATATTACAAGATACTTCAGAGAATATGCCCCCAGCATACAGCGATTTGTACTCCTGCAACTTCCTAAGCTTGCAATTCATATCTGTGTATTTAATATTCTTTGATGGAATTATTCTTCCAAGAATGTGTCCAACAGATTTTGAACCCACATGCACTGCTTATATCCACAGTTCCCAGCGGGAAGAAGTTCCATATCCTGTGCGAAGCAGCACCTCCTTGTGCCTGTCTCTATCCACCCAATCCTGACTAGTTCTTTATTCTCAAAGGAAAATAAATCATCAGCTCTACACACTTTTTCCATGCCAGACCCTTTTGAACTCTTGGGCAAACATCCCTTGATCTGACACCCTGTCACTTTTCATTTTGTTAGCTGATCTATAATCCTGTCTACCAACACTTCAATAAAAAATAAAAACCAAATAACATAACAAAAAAAACCTCCACAAAAAAACCCCTCTCCTCAGTTACCACAGACACGTAAAAGAGATACAGCATTTTTGTACTTCTTTATGTGCCCCAACTGTTTCTTTCACTTTTTCTCCATCCACAGGTTTGATAGATCCTGTGGTATCCCTTTTTCCTCTGGATGCCTGAAATAAATTACTAGTTTTTATGTCTCCATCTTCACCATATCTTCTCCTTGTGCCAGCATGTTAATATTAAGATTCACTTTCTACATTTACATTAACAGCTCTTTCACTTATGCCCCATCGCTCCCCTCCGGGAGCTTCCCAGTGTCTCCCCATCCCTATGTCAGCCAATACCACGTACACTTCCTTCCTATCACCTCCTTTCCTCCACAGCCAGCCTCCCACGGTCAGTCTGTTATTCCATCAAATCTTGTGCTTAGTTCCTTCTGTCACTTCACAGGTTTCAAATCCTTCTTATTCCTTCCCCCATCAGACATTTCAAAGACTACTAGCTCTGTGAAAGATGACAAGCTCAAGGGTGGGCCTCTCCCGCCCTCCTTTCCCTGCAAATACCTACATTTATTTTTCTCACTATAACCATTACTGATGCACTCAACCTGCTGCCCCTGTCCCCTCCAGGGGCTGCCATGATTTCCTCCTCTTCCCTTGTTTCCTCTGCAATCCCAATCCTTTGATGCCTTCCCTTCCAAAAGAACAATTATGTTGTTTCAGCAGGCTACCGCTCTGGAACAGATGCCTACTTTGTGTTTGAAAGATCACGCGGCACACTGTGGACATACACAGACAAGTAACTGTAGATCTGACACTGAGACTGCAGCAAGGCTGACACAAAGCAGTAATGGGAAGGCTGCCCTAAGATGGGCCATAGCAGGAGAGTTGAAAAACATAGGAACTTAAAAGTCACTAATGATCAAGAATGCCACCCAAAGGCTTACCTTCTCACACCACGCTGCCTTTCGGTGAGTTACAAGTTTATGCAGTTGGTCGTGGACAGTCATTAGATCGCTGGATAATCTGTCAATCTGCCCAGTCAGACTGTCAGCCCAGGGGCAACTCAAAGTCACCTTTGGCCGCTCACTTTTCTCTACATGAGTGCCCTGTGGCTTGCTCGTATTTCCTTCTTCAGCCATATTATCTAGTACAGTTTCCTAGAGGAGAAACAATAAAAGTTACTTTTCAGCCGGAACTAAAATGGCTTCCCCTTCCACATCTTCCTGTTAACTCGTAATGAGGAATTCACTGCTGCCGTGTCAGTATACAGTTGTTCCCCAATTTTACAGCTATTTTAAGAGACAACCTCCTCAGTTGACTATAACATATTTCTAAGTTAACAGAAAACTTAGGTTACTAAACTAGCTTATTTCAGGAAGTGCTGCATAGCGTGAGCTACACTAAAGCATGAAGTAACACTCCTGGAACAGAGATCACCAGTGCTGCAGAAGCTCTCGATGGACCCCTTCCCCTCAAACACGGAGGTTGGATGCACTTCTATGGCTTATTTTAACAAAGTGATAACCAGGAGAGAGATAACGTGCTTACATCGTTCAGGAGAGCCCCATCTGCTATGTGGCACAGTAAGAAGTAACATCCACAGGATCCCCTGTGCCCATGCAAAACTCTACAAGTTGCAGAACCTCAGGTCAGGATCTCTGTCAGCTCTGCTTGACCATGACCACCTAGCTGATTCTATAATTACTTCTGCAACTGCCTTTGGAGATAGCAACCATTATCTGAAATATTCAAATACCAAATAATTTAAGAGTCCTTGAAATGCATGTAACTATACACCGCAGTGCACAAATTGTGTAAAAACACACAGTTTTCAAGCCAGGGTAGCAGAGCATAACTAAAGGACCCAGGCCTCCTCCCCCAGAGAATATTAAATATTTATTTCCATGTTGTTATCAAGAAGACATTAAATAGGAGAGGTCATAATCTCTTTTAAAGACATAATTTGCATTCAAAATTATCTTCACAAATTGGAGAAGTGATTTGAAAACAGCAAGAGGAAATTCAGCAGTTGAGCAGCAGCATCTGCACAGGGGCAAGGAAAATGCCTAATTACTGACTCAGCAGCAGCACTGCTGGAAGAGAAGGCAGAGAACCAAAAGTCACCAATGTCATACTGTTAAAGTCAAGTACCATTTTAGAAAGTATAAACACAAGTCTCCATGACAGAAGAGCGGTGACTGTAACACTGGAATGTGGGGTGAAGTACCTGAAGTTAAACACAGACAAATGGGAGGGAAAGTCCCATATGGGAGCAGCAACAACCTTCAGAAGTTTGAATGAATGGCCTACAAGGAGGCATTAAGAGAACCAATTTTGTTTAACCTAGAAATGGGAAATGGGAAGGCAGTGACGTGCTAACAGCCTTCACTTACATAAAAGACTGCTATAAAGAGGATGGGAATATTTCCCCACACACACCTTTCTTCTCTGCAGGTAGGTTAAAAACTCTGGCTTAATTCACAGCAAGAGATTCTTAGGCTCATACAAGAAAAAACTTCATAAGATCGCTCCAAATGGCAAAAGACACCCTACAGAACCTCCTTCCTCAGCAAGCATCAGCATTGCAAACTGGCACAAGTAGTGCTGAAGGCCAGGAGCTCATGCTGCCCAAAGGTCCAGCTCATGACAACACAAGAGATGTTCTGGGCACCGACAGGCTAAGAAACTGCTCAGAAATAAAGCTTTTTGGTTTTGCTGTGGGGTTTTTTGTTGGTTTGTGTGTGTGGGGGGGTGTATTTTAAATTTATTACAGAATTTTAAAGCAATATTACTGCAGTCACTCCAGTTGCTGTAGTTATGTCATGCTCCTGCACACAACCCTCAGGAAGACCTGGCAGTAGCTCTGCAAGAATCATCCCATCTATCAGATCAGCAATGCAAAACAAGGGTTAAATGGAAAGAAAAAAATACTGTATCCTCAAAGCACACCTCAGTCCCATACATCCTACAGCATCTGGGAACAACCACCTTCAGCAAAACAAAAGAAAAAGGCAAAACATCCATCCAGCCTGTTGAACAATTTAAAAAGATGTGCTGGCCAGGTTTTTTGCAAGCATTTATTTAGGATTAACTCCAGGAAGCAAATTAACACTCACTCTCCACGCTGTTCAGTGTGTCAGAGGCAAAGGTTTTGGTGGATACACTGAAATACTGTAACACTTGCAGCAAATTTTGCCTATTTGGAGGCAAGTTTCTGCTAGTGTTGATGGTTTCCAAACAATCCTAAGATGGTAGACGTGAAAAGCAAAAACCAGCAGAGAACTACTGGCAACTTTAATGGCTCTGCAACAGAAGTACTCTTCAAGAAAGGTGAGGTAATTTTACAGTCCTTTGCCTTCTTCTTAATATAGAACATGCCATATAGGCAATTAACAGTCAGCTCACTGATTCTCAAAGTTTTGTACACTCATACGGCTAACGTGCTGCTCTAAAGAATTTTCAGCAACTGTGAATGGGCAAAAGTTGTAGAGCGAATTGAGATGGATGGTACCATTTACACTCACTTGAAAAATCATAAGATGCACAGAGAAAGGCTTATTGATTTTCTTATGATCATTCAACGCAGTTCAAGGGGAAATCGGCAATTTTAATACACTATTTGGCTGGGAAAAATGAAGTTGTTTTCAATGTTAGCTGCTTGCAAATTTAGTTGTTCTCAAGTTTGCAATAAAGCTTAGAGGTCCCTCTTCTGAAAAGCCATTTAATTTTAAGAAAATGTATGATTGTTATGTTTAAATAACATTAAAGAGATGAAGATCAGGCATTTCCATTTCTGTTAACTATAAGAAATTCCGCCACACTGCCCTGCAATTCCTCAGCTTAGCTGAGTGAGTCTTATGGAAGAAAACAGAGGGATGAAGGAGATCTAAGAAAATATGCCTTATTTTACCAAAAGGTTTTTTTTTCTTTTTTCTCAAGTGCTGTTGAACAGTTGGCTTGCAGCATTTATTTTTGTGGGTAGGGACCTTTCGAAGTGGTCAGCTACTTGTTAGAGTCAAAAAAGCTACATCCTTCAAAATCAGTTTGATTCATTACCATCCACTGCCAATAAACTGGTTCCAGTTGCTTCCACTCCAGAAAAGCTTCTAGTTGCATGGTTTCAGACTCCAGAAGCTGTAATAGCTAGAGGAAAGGAGACAAAGGGAGGAAAATCAGGTAACATTGGTCACTTGTGAACTAAATGAAACATGTTTGGCCTGAAGTACAAAAAGCATGGCAGTAGTATGCAGGACAACACTATGTTACTTCACAAGAACACTGCAAAACCAGCAGCAGAAACATGATGTGAAGCACTTTTCCCAGCATCATAGATTTATTCCTTGCCACAAATGTACAAACACAATCAGCTTTTGTATAAATAGATGTGAGCTTCCATATTATTTTGAGGGATCAAAGAGCCATAATTCTGACATATTAAGGCCTAAATACATCTTCAAATCTTCTATGCTTCTTGACTACCAAAATAAACTGTTTCTCCAAAAGTATTTTTTTCTATGAACTCACATTTATCAAAGCTGTGATGTCTGAACACCTTCTTCTCTTCCAGGCTATGTACAGCCTTCTCTCGGATAAAACTTACACCAGTGGTCTTGGACTGGGTCTCCTCGTATTCAGGAGTAATGATTCCAACATACAAGTACCTCCACTTGTCCAATGTTACCTCCTTCCCATGCTCCTTCCACACCTGTAGAAAACTGAGAACTCCATCTCCAGCCTTCTCTACCTCCTCCCTAGAAACCTTTCATCCCTTATTCAGATCCCTCAAATTGAGATGATTTCTGATGCTAACATGGAAGAACTCCCTCCAAAAATGTTACACATTTTATAAATTGTCTGATCTACAGCATGAGGAATCCCTCCCTTTACCCGAGAGCACCTGAAGAAAAGAGGTTACATTCTAGCTGTATGAATTAAAATTTTTTTCATATATACATAACACACATGTATACACACACATATATGGAGAAAGTCATTTCAAGACTAAATATTTACATATCAGTAAAACAAAAGTTCTTGGAAAGAATGATAGATGAGCAAATTAGGTATAACTCTGAGCTTACGAGCTTTAAAAATTTCAGTACTGGCCATATATTTGAAATTAACTATTTTATCACCAATCTGACACCAGAGGCAACTTTTTAAGATGACACACAGTATATGGTCTCAAAGACAATGATAAGGACCAGATCAGTATCAGTTAAACTCAACTGATATAGACAGCTATCCTCAGCCAGCTTTCTTGGGTTTAGTTACTTACTATATAGCATATAATTTAAGTAACTGCAAAGCATGAGTTGGCTTTGCAATTTTATTCTGCAGATGTAACTTTAAGGTACAAAAATCAAAGAAAGAAACACACTTTGCAAGAGTAACTGCTGGAAACAATGAGCAGTGTGCTCTAAGACACTGCTAGATCCAAAATACAATTATTGCACATTTGTTCACACAACTGACACTTGGCATTATGCTTAATGACTTTGCTAGTTTCAAGCTCAGCTGGTATGTGAAAGGTGGAAAAATTAGTCTCTGTCTCCTTTTTTGCTTTCTCCTTTTTTTCATAGCTATATCTACAGCACAAACAGCTTACATTATGTGATCTGATGCTGGCAATAAAACCCAGCCAAAAAGTTGATTAAATATTCAGGCAACAGCTAAGTTACTTGATTTTAAAGTAGCTTTATAATGCAGTCATGAGCTGTGTATGATTGCAGTATGAACATGTCTTGTGACAGCTGAGGAAGGCTGAAGGTTGAAATGGGGAGCTTTTCATTTTAAGCCTTAAAAAAAAATCTTAGTAAAAACACAGTCATCATCTTTAGTTTTAGTCTCATTAGAGAAGCTCCTGAATGTTAAAAAATCAATATACCACTTGCTTTCACATCACAACTGAAAGGATGTGGTTCTGAAACTTCTGAAACCAGCAGATCATTTACAGGTTTGGAGTTAACTGACCTTAACAACAATCAAAGCTTCCTGAGCTGCCTCCTAATCTCAAGCCTTTCAGGATCTTTTTCATTTCGGTTTTTTTTTTGTTGCCCTTTTTTTTTTTTTTTTTTTTCTTTTTAAACTGCTCCATTAGTCATGCAAAACTTGAACAGCTCATTTGAAAACACACATCTGACTCACCTACTTATCACATCCTCACCATTCACTAAGGTATTACCACCCTCAGAAATATCAGGCCAGCAACTGCATGCTAGATTGTTTCAGCCATATATGAGTAATAGGATGACTACACCGCTCATCCTAGGAGGACAGTTTTCAACCTAGCTGGAGCGTACCGTGACAGCGTTAGGCAGCCTGCAATAGCCAACATTTGAGTTTCTGCCCCAAGGGACTGAAGGCACTGTTCCTGGATGCTGATACCCTCTGCCATCCTTTATATGGACCTTGTAAGACTCTGATGTTATTGCAGCACGGAGAATAAGGCAAAACACAATAAAAACAAATGTACTACAAATATCCTTGAGATACCTTAGCAAAAAACATAAAAGCAAATAAACGTTCAAGGCAGGGACGGAACAATGGATTCTATGTCTGCATGCCATGAATTTGGTCACAAGGAGAGTCAGACATACATTCACTCAGACATACCCACACTTAGCAAATGAACAGCTGTCTGTACCAGCCAACTTCTTTCCCCCAGCCTCATCCTTTGCTCAAGCTTCTCTTGAGCATTAAGTGGTCTTTAAGTTATGCATTTTATGACACATACATTTTCTTAGGTCGCTCATCGCAGTCATGCCGCAGCTGGTATTCAGCTGTATTTGTTATTGTGGAAACCAAAACCCAAACAGCACCTCTGCATTTCTCCCAAGTACAGTACCTTTTCTTATTCATTTAGCACCAACAACAGTTCACACAGAGATGACTTTATATGCAATAAGCAGTTCTGCTATATAAATCTCTCAAGATGTGAGACAAATTTGCAAGCTGCAACTAAAGCTTTCTGCTCATTTTCATTGACCTAAGGACCCAGATGTTGTCATGCCTCCTAATGAAATTTAAAGATTAACATCTGCAGAGAGCATTAATGTTGTCTCATGAATGAAGTGAAGCAGCAAGTCAAAAATGTACTCACATGGATATCTAAGCAATGCTTAGGGATAACATATGAAAATCGTCTTCCCCTGCACATAAAATTAAGACAATGAAATCTATTTCGTTCATTCTTCTGGATGAAGTTATTGTTCTAAAATACTTACACTGAGAAAAAAAGTAATGACAAATTCAAATTGCTCATCTCTGTGGAGAAGTAATTCCATAATGAATGCTGAGAGCAAACACTTTGCAGTAACATCTTCTCTAACCATTGTAAAGAAACCATCACTGGTGCAAACGACTTGCAAGCAACAGCTTTGCAATAGAGGGTAAGCTGTGCTTAACTGAGCCTTCTCAGAGCCAGCTGCCAGGAAACCTCAGAGCAATGCAGAAGAATGTAAAGAACAAGCTGCTTCTGACCTGCAGCTCTGATCTCCAAAGCCAAACATCCCGCATCCAGCGCAGTTCACAGAACTCAGGAAAATTTAGGAACTTCAGCTGCAGAGGTCCTAGTTGACAATATCTTCTAGGTGGTTTTGGATACGCAACAAGAGGCCAAAGTTGAGTCCTCTTTGGTATCCACAAATCTAACTCGCACAAAAAAAAAAAATATTTAAACACATTTGTAATTACTTTTTTCTGTTGAGATATTAATCTTTTTCATATTATTTACTAGCATATTGCTAAATTCATTGATGCCTGCAGGCTGTTACAAAAATCAATACTTAATAATTTGCAGCATAATGCAGCCTTTTCACAGGTTCAGTTCCAGAGAGCTCCTCACAACAAGCATTTAATCTCTGATGCCCATAGATCATAATTCAACTACCATATCAGTGGCAAAAAGTATTTTTAATCAAAAATAGCTCTGCCAAAACATTAAAAAAAATTATCCTATTGTTAGACACACAAAAAACTGTCTTACAACAAAAAATTATTGCTTCTTGGCTCAAAGACAAATACTACTGATTCATCATGTATTCACATATGACTATAGATACAAATCTTGCCTTGAACTCCAAATCACTGCCAACCTCACTCCAAATGCCAATGTCTCAAGTGTGACTCAAGGTTTGAGACAGGGTTGGATTAATATGAAAGCCTACACAAGGAAAGTATCAAGAGACTATTTCACACTTTTATTTGTTTAATAATCATCAAATAGTTCACATGGGAAGCGACCTTAAAGTTCACTGAGTTCCAACCCTCCTGCGACTGGCAAGGATACCTCCCACTAGACCAGGCTGCTCCAAGACCCATCCAAACTGGCCTTGAACACCTCCAGGGATGGGGCATTTCTGGGCTGACATCGCACACTGCCAGCTCATGTAGAGCTTCTCATCAGGGCTGCTCTCCAGCCATTCTCTGCCCAACCTGTATTTGTGTCTGGGATTGCCATGACCCAGGTGCAGGACCTTGCACTTGGCCTGGTTGAACTTCATGAGGTTTGCACAGGCCCACCTCTCAAGCCTGTCCGGATCCCTCTGAATGGCATCCCCTCCAGCATGTCAACCCCACCACGCAGTTTGGTGTCATTGGCAAACTTGGTGAGGGTGCACTCTATCCCACTGTCCATGTCTCCAACAAAGATGTTAAACAGCACTGGTCCCAGCACTGACCCCTGAGAAACACCACTCATCACTGGTCTCCACCTGGACATTGAGCTGTTGAGTGCAACCCTTTGAGTGCAGTCATCCAGTCAGTTTCTTACCCACTGAGTGGTCCATTAATCAAATTCATGCCTTTCAAATTTGGAGACCAGGATGTCATGCGGGACAGTGTCAAATGCTTTACATAAGTCCAGGTAGATGATGTCTGTTGCTTTCCCCTTATCTACCAATGCTGTAGCAACAACTGAAGAATAAGAAATGGCTTTATTCAACTTGAGTTTTGGTAATCTGAATACTACTTCTGAATATCTAAGAACTGCAGGAGAGGAAAAAAGCAGAGAAGTTCATTCCAAAAAAAATACAAAGAAAGAGGTAAACACACACGAGAACAGTTACATTTTTACATTCACAATTGCAAAAGTTCAAAAATTTACATTACCAGAAGTAAACCATGACTGGGATTAATGCTTTAGAGACCTAACCAAGTACCAGGTGATATAAGTTACTACACAGCTTCATGCCTGCTACTAATACAAAACTGCCTTATCGACAAAACAAGCAAATCTTGGCCAATGAGAGCCTCTCAGCAGGCAGGTTGTTAGCTGCATGACACTTGGCTTTAAATGGCACGTACTGACCAAATTGCACATTAGCAGGGCTTAGTTTTGAGATCCTTTCACCAAATAATAACAAAAATCTTGATACCATAAACAAACATCTGGGGTTGGGGAAAAAAAAACAACACCGTCTTGATACCATAAACAAACATCTGGGGTTGGGGAAAAAAAAACCAACACCGTAGGTGGACACACTCGGTGCTCCAAGATTCAGTTCCACATTGTGATTTCTTCAGAAATGGTTTAAGACATTCCCACATACCCCTTGAAGGCTAAAGCAAAAGTAAATAGGCCTGAAACTAGAAAGTCACGCTGGAGTAGTGTGAAGTACAAGCAGCTGAAGAGCAAAAACCAGCCAACCAATAAGCAGCCTCCAGCCATAAGGCAAATAAAGATCTACTCAAGTAATTTCTCTGCCTGTGAAACACCACTGAGGGCTGAGACAGAGCAGGAGAAACACTGCAGCCCAATCATCACATGGTGGGTGAATCAGAAAGGCTCCTGGATAACAAAAGCAGTTGAGAATTTCTCCCACTACTAGTTATGAACCCCACAGAGATCTTGACCAAAACACAAGCAGGGATGGGGAAAGGCTCTCTGTGGCTCCAGAAGCAAGTATTTCTGTGTCTGCTAAACATCACTTCTTTTGGAATTGCATTGGCTGGGTTTTTTTTGTGGTGCAAGACTGTAAGGGAAAATAGGACTTGGGTCTTTTGCAAAAGATAAAATACAATAAAATACAAAACACAGCGGCTCTGGGTGAAGAAGCATAATTCCAGATGTCTGGATGTGTGCAAAACATCCAACAGCTAAAATAAAATGTGTGACTTTTCCACTCACCAACACCAGTTTTATACCACCACAGCTCAAACTTCACTTTAGCTGCCTCAGGTTTACATTGCTGAGAGCACGGAATCAAACCACTAGTTAAAAATCTTAAGTGACAAAGATAATCATTATAAAACATAATTGCTATTTGTGGAGGGATTTGGAAAACAGCTGTTTAAAATGACACTGGAAGAAAATGGAATTTAAAGCAAACAAAATGAGGCATTTGGCACATAAAAATTGTACTACAGCTTTCACATTGATAGGCAATGAACTGAGATGCACTAACAATGACATTCACTTGCAGAGGAATAGGTCAATGAATAGACCACTTTGCTGTTTTGTTTTTTTATTATTTTTCCCTGTGGAAATGGCACGTGTTAAAACAGGGGGAAAAAAAAAAAGATCAAGAAAGAAAAGACTGAACCACAAGTTTTATACTTTAATAGTCAAGATCAAGATATATGAGAATGGAAAAGCTACATGTTTTCTTCTCCAAAGGTACCACTGATTTTGGGTACCTAAATTGGCATATCTGAAGAGACAAATATTTGGGCAGTACTAAGTACCTTAGCTCAATATACGCTCAGTTAAAGCACATCCAGTAGNAAACCAAAAGATAGTCCACTTGAAAACTAAGAAAGAAAAATCAGATCTCTACCAACAATTTTTCACACAAAAAAAAAACAACCAAAAAACCACCAAAAACAAAAACCCACACCACAATTTACTTTAAACAAATCTCAGCCAGAAGATTTCAAAGGAAAGCACCAAATTGTATCACAGTACTGCCTGACAACTGTTCATATCACACTGCCAATCAGAACCCCTATGTGGCTGATGTCAAAAAAAAAAGACTATTATTCATCTGCTTTTACTCAGTCTGTTTCTGTACACAGAACAAAGAATTACCCATGCTGAGTTTTTTCATTTTGTCCCCCCATACACTTTCCAATTTTCCTCTATTTTTAACAGACCAGCAAAACACACATAGAAACCAACAAAACCAAGCAATTTCTATTTTGCTTTCTAAGCTCATCTGAATTCAGAATTGATGCTACACTTCTGAACAGTACCAATATCCTGGTTTCTGTATGTTTCCATACTGGATGTTACTACACCACGAAGAAGTGCTAGTCGCAGGAGGAGCACTTCCTTTCCTCTGTGTGTGTTATGACTACAAACTTCAGCAGGGAACAAATCCTTTAGGTTTTAACCTCCACCCCCCGCCCTTTATCATCCCATCCATCCTTGCCACTAGCTTATTATATCCACCTACTGTCTTTCCTTGGCATCCTTATCCTGCATTTGGCAGTGAATAGACAAAAACACTGTCCTTATACACAGCGAAAGGAACGCTGCTGCTTCTTCCCCCGCCCCCTCTTTTTTTTTTAACCTGCCTGTATTACAAACAACTACTAAGCCAAGAGGTTGGCTTGCTTTCTTCCCTTGAGTTTCATTAGATTACTAAAGTAGACTTACTTTTCAAAGTAAAGGGTTATGTAGCAAGAGCTATGCATAAGTGATCCCTTAAACTCTTCTGTATGGGTTCATCTGTTCTCAACTGCGTAGATCACAGGCTTCCATTCCCAAAGGCCATAAGGTTCCCAAACCTCCTCTTCCCTCCCTATCTGCTCCCTGCAAGAACCAGGGCTTAGAGGCACAACTGTAGTGCCTTCCTGGTGCAGACTTTCCTACAGGTGCCTGCCAGCTTCCTGCCCCCTTCTTTCACCCTGTAAGGACCATGTAGGTCCTTAACCTGGGAATGGATGAGCAGTGACATCCAGGGCTTCCAGCTCTGCTTCAAAAGACAACTTTGCCAAAACATTGCTGCTTGGCATCACCAACAGATGTACATCATGACATGACATCATGACTCCAGAATGTAACAGGAGACCTGGCCACCCAGGATATGGATAAGGCTGAGGTCCTGAATGACTTCTTTGCCTCAGTCTCCACTGGCAAGGGCTACAGCTGCACTGCCCAAGTCATGGAAGGCAAAGCCAGGGGCTCTGAGAATAGTGAACTGCCCACAGTAACAGAAGATCAGAAGACCATCTGAGAAACTTGAAGGTGCGTAAGTCCATGTGACCTGATGAAATCCATCCACGGGTCCAGAGGGTGCTGGCAGACCAAGTTGCCAAGCTGCTTTCCATCGTATTTGAGAAACTGTGTCAATCTAGTGAAATTCCTGCCGATTGGAAAAAGGGGAACATAACCCCGATATTCAAAAACGGGAAAAAAGAGGACCCAGGAAACTACAGGCCAGTCAGTCTCACCTCTGTGCCTGGCAAGATCATGGAGCAGATCCTCCTGGAATCTCTGCTAAGACACATGGAAAATAAGGAGGTGATTGGAGACAGCCAACATGGCTTCACCAAGAGCAAATCCAGCCTGACAAATTTGATGGCCTTCTATGATACTGCCACAAACTTGGCAGATAAAGGCAGAGCAATGGACGTCATCTACCTGGACTCATGCAAAGCATTTGACACTGTCCCTCATGACATCCCAGTCTCCAAACTGGAAAGCCACGGGTTCATTGGATGGACCACTCGTTGGATAAGGAACTGGCTGGATGGTCACACTCAAAGGGTTGTGGTCAATG
>VZRU01010007.1:2124-46410 GCA_013398155.1 Pedionomus torquatus | reverse complement strand
CTACAGGAGAGCAGGAGAGGGACTCTTTGTCAGGAAGTGTAGTGACAGGACAAGGGTAATGGTTTTAAACTAGAAGAAGGGAGATTTAGATTGGATATTAGGAAGAAATTCTTTCCTGTGAGGGTGGTGAGGCACTGGAACAGGTTGCCCAGAGAAGTTGTGGATGCCCCATCCCTGGAGGGGTTCAAGGCCAGGCTGGATGGGGCTTTGAGCAACCTGGTCTGGTGGGAGGTGTCCCTGCCCATGGCAGGGGGGTTGGAACTCAATGATCTTTGAGGTCCCTTCCAACTCTAACCATTCTATAATTCTATGACTAGGACTGGCTTGTACAGCATCCACAGCAGAAACCCGAACTATAAGCACTAATAAATATAAATGTTAAATAAAATTCATCTCACACTGAAAGAGAAACATAAAGAACGGGTTTTACCATTGGAGATGCAACAGCACACAGAATTATCACAGGTATTCCTGTCAGCAAAACAATGTTGATATGCAGATTAGTCTAAGCTTGCCAACTTGATATGAACAGTTTCTTATCAAGCCTAGCTTTTCTTTGACAAGCTATCATAGCTTATCATGCATGCAGATATTTTCATACATTTTTTAAAATATGCACTATTGACTAGAGAAACTATTCATTTAAAGTCTGCTACAGTCTCCCCTGTGTCAATTAATTTCTCTTGCTAGTCTCTTAAGAGAGTCTTTTAAATTAAGCAACACATATTTAAAAAGAAGCACAAATCCAAAACAACTTGCAAAGCATGAGTAGCAGCCAGTAGAGCTGAGTTAACATTATGGGCCAATTGCACAGAAAGTTTAATTTTGCAAGGCTACCAAAATAACTCTACCAGTCTCTTCCCAATCTGAGCTGCATTCTCACCTCTGAACAACAGTTTTCAGTTCAGCTCAGCTTTCCAGCAACAGTTTAGCCAAAACCACTGCAATATATTAATTTAACCATAGTTTGCTTCTTTAACTAGCATGAGGCTAGAGAATTCAGTGCTTGACTTTCCAGATGGGTTACATGTCTTTTTGATGCAGCAGTGGATGCGGGACAGCAGAGGTCCCAATGACAGATCACAAGATCATCATAGCTCTGGGGCACTTCAGGATCAGCCTTCATCAATAGCCCTATTTTGGCACAAGAGCAGAGTGACAAGCTTGAAGTCCCTTTCCTGTTAGAAGCTCATAACCGATTTCTCTCTTGGATGAAAACAACAACAATAAAGACTCCACAAGCAAAGATGCTCTGCACTCTCTAGTGGCTACTGTTAGCTTCAAGGCACAACTCAAGAGACAGTTTATAAATTTTAAAGCTCCTCACCTTAACATTCCTTTCCTAGGATTTAATTCATTCCTTCAGGGTGCAATACCTGAGTTAACATCCACTAGGCTGGACCAATGAGACCCTTTCAGAATCCATCACCAAAGAATGGCAGCAAGTAAATAACTCTCACTCTTAAGTCTCCTACCAAGGAAGGCCAAGAGGCAGCATGATTGGGGTATTTTGCAATGAATGTGGAGACAAGACGCCTCTCACACCACATATTCCCTAACACACACCAGCCTCAGCTGACCCAGATGGTAAATGGGAATGTCATCATTCAGTGTACAGACACCAGATATGATGCTGGTACAACTTTCCCAAAGCACTGCATGGGACTACAGGGCCTGCCTGGCCTCCCTGGGCTGGCCTAAAGCATCACCTGAGCTGGGGCAGTTTGGTCCCACCACTGGGATTTTTAGCATTTCTATCAAAAAAAATTTATCCAATGCCAAATGATGACAAAGCACCTCAGCATTGTCTCTCCAGCTTATTAATTCCAGCTGCATTGTCTCTGGTGGAATTATATTATAGTATGTCACTGTCATTGTCACTGTCACAGCATTCAAATTATGTTAAGTACGGCATAAACCAAGCAAAAGCACAAAAGCAGAAGTGAAACTCAGTATCATCCTATCAGTTTTACTGTCACTGGCAATCACAACCAAGTGTTCATATCAGTCAAGCCACATAGTGCAGTTCCTTCTTCAGTGCAGTACGTATCTACTGTTTCAGAGATACCTTACTTTCTTATGGTATAGGAGACTAAGATATTGCTGCTACATAGATGAATGATTTATGGAGTCCATGATGAACCACTGCATCGTTTTTCAAGGACCAAGAACTCTACATGCTTGGTCAATAAAATGTACTAACTAATAACTCACAAAAAAAAAAAAAAGAGATGGCAACTTCAGAACTGCAGCTCTACTAACTCCTCTTTTTTTTTGTATGGATAAGTTTAGCTGAAGGCAATATTAGTGACAAACTGCAGCCTGGGGAAATTTTCAGATCAAGGTAATAATGCCATGAGGTAGGATGATTTGCTTTAGTGTTGCTATATAATGCTGCCAGTTCTTCCAATGGGACATTAATTGCAGCCAGAGGCCACCTTGCTTAAACAATATCTAAAGACATATTTTAGCACTAAAACTGTCTGGAGTAATCAAAAAATGGAGCATCCTTCCCAAGAAGGGGCACTGGGAAGGTGAAATCAGGTACAGAGTTCAACAGTGAAGTGATTCATGGCTGCGTCTCACCAAAATCACGTATGTGGAAAGGGACCTCTAGAGGTCTGTAATCCAATCTCCTGCTGAAAGCAAGGTACTTGGGGCTCTCCAGCACCTCTTAAACACCAGCAAGAGACATGTCACCCCATCTCCAGGATCCGATTCCACAGTTTGACCACTGTTATGGCAACTTTTTCCTCTCATATCTGGCCAGGATTTCTCAGGTTCCAGCTTGTATCTGTGCCCCTTTCTCCTTTGTGAAGGACCTTTGTGAAGAGCCTGGCCCATGGTCTGGCCCTAACAGGCTTGCTCCTGTATGCCACAGTACTTGCACTGGGGAGCCCAAACCAGACATCTTGCACTCAGCCTCACGAGGACTGAGAGAGAAGATCTCCTCCTTCCTTCCTTGGTCCTGCCAGCTGCACTTCTGCTAACACAGCCCAGGATGCAGTCTTTGCTGCCTGGGTGCTCTACTGGCTCCTGGGCAACTTTTCACCCACCTAGTCCCTCGGGGGCTGAATTGATTTTTTGTAAAGCTGCCTATTAAAGTCAGCTCCCAGCCCCATTTCAAGGGGCTACTGCATTACAGATGCAGGTCTTTGTACTAGCTTTCACTGAGATTCCTAAGGCTCCTTTCTAATCTTTTCTCCAGCCCATCTCGGTCTCCCTGAACAGCAGTGGTTCCCTCCAGTATACTGTTCACTACTATGCTCAATTTTGTATCATCTGCACACTCCATCCCATCAAGTTATGAACAAAATGTTAAACAGTGCTGGCCCAAAAGCTGATCCCAGAGGGATTCCACTAACAACCAGACACCAGTTTGAGTTCAGTGGCCCAAAAAATTTTCCATTCACATTATCACTCACTTCTCCAGCCTACCCTTAACTAAGTTGGCTATAAGGATCTAAGGATTTTCTGTTAGTGATATGCAAACACAAGCACATTTCTCTGTCCCTATCTGCCTTTTTGAAAGCTCTTTAACTATGTATCTCTGCCTCCTTCTGGGATGGGACACCTGGCACTGCTTTGAAAGGGAACCACCAGCAGGATCTGAGGACACTGCAGAGGTGGAAAGTGCATGTCCCAAAGCAGGCTGAACCAAACCAGATGGTAATAGCAGGCATTAGACGAGCAGAAAACCATCTGACACCACAGACAGTTGCAGGGAAGGAGAAACAGAGGAAATTGTTTTGATCACATTCATTCTTTGAGATTTAAAGCAGTTTAGCTCCTGCAGAGGCTTCTTTCTTTCTACAGCATGAAGAGTCACTATATACATTTCTAGCCTCTCCAACCTCCCTAAATTAACTCTCACACAGGTATCTATTCATCCCTTTTCTTGTCATCAACCCCAAACTTCCACTCTGACTTCCAGCTGCTTCTTGGCTCTGGATAGTCCTTGTCCATCTTCCAGACAGGATCTGGAAGCCAACTGTCACTGCTTCTGGAGGGGGGGTAAAACCTCCAGCAGCAGGACAACCAAGGAAGTTAGGAGAGGAATCCCTCACGCAAGACAACTGGTCCACTGTCTGCCCCAACAGGAGACCAGAGAAAGCATCCAAAGACAAGTCATTTATATCTTTTTTTTCAAAGTCATCCTTTCTTGAATCTGCCTTAGAAATACCAACGTACAACCAACCTTGCACAATTTCCTTGCCCTTGCTTCTACTGTGCACAGCTGCGCAGAGCCTTTCACTTTCTTACGCAGGATCAGGAACTCAGCAACAAGTAGACTGTCTAAAAGTAGCTTTGAAGCCATCTGACCCTCTGTAATTCTTCCCAGTTTTACACAGATTACAAGGGTTGCATCTGCTCTGCCTCGTTTTTGCAAATGAATACCTGATCCACTGTTTCCAATGGGTTTTAATGACTAGCATAGCAAATCATGTTTTACGTGATAAGTGTCAGCAAATGAACTGAAAACACAATTGCCTATGGTATTTTGGAAGGAAAATGACTCAGCAGCTTACCCTCTCCTTCTGTAGAGGGCATCGTTAAAAAAAGGCAGGAATAAAATTTTGTTCCTTCCATGCAGCACGGGGTGAGCAGCACACACTGTCACTGACAGTTTCTTTGCTTTCTTAGTGCTTATTCTTTCCTTGTGATGAAATATGAAAAGGAAAAATGATATCTGAATCACCTAAAGAAGTTTTTCTATTTCATTTTAGATTGTTTTTCTCAGTAGCCACTCTGCTACTCTACAGGAAATACATAACAGCCACAAAATCATCCCATTTGTAAGACAGTATCCATTTTTGCTCCAGCAACTGAAAGGACAGATTCCCGGGCACACAGCCAGAAGAAACCAAAATAAGCCACCTTTTTCCAATTTCAATAACCTTCTACATACCAAGCTTCAAACCAACAGAGACTTCTCCCAGAAAAACAACAGTACATAGTAAGTATTCTGCATTTTAAAGGTGATATAGGCAGTCCCACTAAGAGGGCCCAAAGACTTTAACATATCATACTGAACATCCTCATGCACAAGAAAACCATGAGTTTCCCAGTACAGCTCATCTTCCCTGCGGGCTCTGAGACTCTACCCATCACCGTGTAGATTTCACTGTGCACAGCATCACAGCAGGCACTCTGCTCCTTACATCGCACCACTGAAAGACTGAACATCAGATACCCAGAGAGAAAAAAAACAAATAAATCTTTCAACCAACATAACCCATGGACATTTAAAGCCAGTTCTTGCTCCATCATTCAGCTTGTTCATCAGTACCAGGGCACCAAGAGGAAAGCAGCAGTCTAGGACAGGGCAGAACTCTCAGAAAGGGTCAGAAACCCAGCCCAGAGCAGCCAAGTATCACTGCTATGCTCCTGACTCTGCTCATCACACACTAGCACAGAGGCTGTATTTCATTTGAGCCTGCAAGTGACCTTCATATTAAACACATCCTTAGAGCCTCCACTCTTTCTTCTTTGAAGAACCACCATCAAAAATCAAGTATTCTGGATCATTCAGCTCCCTCAAGCTTTCTTGTGTGAGCCTCCAGGCCTCCTGCATTTAGGTGCTGGAGCCCCATGTATAATTCAAAATGTTATCAGATCTGCTCTCCTCTGCAATATTAATATGTCAGCTCCCATGTTAGTTCTCACCAATCTGACTACCAAGCATGTAAAATGTCTAAAGTAACTGTAGCTGGAGCAACAACACAAAACACTAAGTAATTTAACAGAGGGGAAAAAAAGGATTGGCTTTAACTGGCAGTGTTGTTCAGGGCACATGGCAGTAAGCATGTTTTACACTTTTAATGCACAATCCAGCAAGATAACTGCTTAGGTTGGAACCTGAAGCATTCAAAGTTAAAAAGTGTTGGAATTCAAGTTGCCTAAACAACACTAATTTGACCATCCCATGTGTGTAAGCTCTAGAATTACGTGAGCAAAACATTTCCCTTCATAATCTGCATCACCAAGGGCTGTTGCTTACTCCACAAGCTACTCCTTTCCCTTTTAAATTGCATGTTATTCTGTCTATTCTTCAGAGGGAAGCCATGGACTTATTTGCTATACATCATTCAGATCCCATTCTGAAGACAGAATTTTTATCTTCCACATAAACAAGTTATCTTTCCTAATGACCCATGTGAGATGAGATGATAGTATTACTGTCACTTTACAAATGGGAAATGAAAGCAGAGAGATGAAAGTTAAATGCTTCCATTTCTTTTGGATGCTTTAACTCAGACTTCTGAGACCCAATTTTCAGAGAATTTAAAAATTACTGTAAAGCACTTCACAGAAACATCTACCCAGCACAACTCAACAACTTGCACAGATGCTTTAGGTAGTTTCATTGAGTTAGTGACCACGACGACACAGCAATGGCACACTGCCTTGGCTCATCAGTGGAAAAAAACTAGGGAGGTGGTCCAGGTTACTTGAACACACCACTCTACTGACTGTGGAATCCAGCCTAATTCTTGAGCAGAGCAGCGTGCACCAAGGACCTAATGCACCATCCAGGGTCAAATCTGACATTACTAGATGAGGTTGCCTGCACTGCTGAAACTCTTGAGGGGCTCTAAGCAGAGGTCTCGCCAAGTTCAGTAGCAGCTTGGAACACTCAACATTTCCAAAATCAGTTACCTCAGCATCAAATGAGATGCACAAAAAACAGGAATCCCACCATGGAAGGTCTAATTTAAGTAAATTGACACAAGGAACTTAAGAACTCAAAGGCCGAGTAGAATTCCAGCTCCCTAGGACAAATTTCCACTGCCTCGGCTGTTAAGGTTTCCTTCCTCTTCTAACAATTCTCTCACTCTTACTGCTACTACTTCACCTTCACTGATCGCTTTCTTCACCACAGCTCTAACTCGGAAACAAGACATTCTGCATTCCAAAAAGCTACAACAGTTCTAGGATAAAATATCCTAACAAACATACTAAAGTAATATTGTTGCATTGAATTATCTTAGCCAATTTAGCTATTATTTGCTTTTTTAAAAAAGATACTTATGAAAACTCTAACTGTAACAGATACCCATTGCTTATCTGCACAATCAGTCTCTTGGATCAAGTTAACAAGCAGCAGCAGTAGGTTGTCCACTGGACCATCATTGGAGGGTGATGATATTTTCCTGTATGTAGGAAATTTCTCAGGACACCACAAGGAGCAAAACAGTGATTCAATTCTCTAGATAGACTCATTTTCATAATCATGGCTTCCTATCGTAACCCTTCTATCCAGTCTTCACCTTTCTTATCCGTATTCAGCCCCTCCTGCTGCAGCCTTTTTTCAGCGCCTCACTCAGTCTTTTTTCACCCAGATAATTTGAATTCTTTCATCAGAGCCCCCTTTCCCTCCACTAGCCTCATGCAGGTTTCTTGTCCAGGGGTCTCTTCCAGCTCCTGACTTCACTGAACAAGAGGCAAAGCAAAAAGGCTCTTCACTGTCCATCCTACCCCTTTCCTCTGCCTGTCCAGAGACTCATTTCTGCTCCCAATGTGCAGCTCCTAACACAGTCAGTCCACGATCCATGTGTTCTTCAATGAACAATGTTAGAATGGTTTAGTAAAAGTAAGTTAAAGACAGGAAGGAAGGAAAACCTGATTACTGTAAAGGGCAAAACATTTGCTATTTTTATTCAAAGTGCTGTGGCAAACGTAATTATGTAAATTCAAAAAATTTGTCATAATTGACCTTTTCAAAACATGCGTGTGTCCATGGGTCTAACATACAATTCATTGGTGAACCCTGAAATTTATTAAAGGTCAACAATTCTACAACTTCTTCAGCAGTAATCACCAATGAAAAACAAACTTAGTTATAAACAGGTAAGAATTTTGAAGCATTGGGTCAGAAAAGCCCATACCTTTAAAGTTAATTCTGTAAAAGGAAAAGAAAAAAAAATTGTTCTTGCTACAGAATACATCAGCTTACTTGTTGTTCTGAAAATTCAATAATACCAGAATCCAGTGATCATCTGAAGCCTTGTAAGCAGATTTAGTTAATGACCAGGAGTCACTACTGAGTCAAACTAAATGTATTCTGGCAATGCATAGAGTAAGTCTAAAATCTCATTGTGTCTAGATCCCTTGTGGCTTGGCTGTCTCTTCTACCCTACTGCTCCAAGAACTGGGTCACAGAATTTTGTAGTCCTTTGGGGAAGACTGTTCTCCAGCTTTCTGATCTCATTCCTAGCAACATGTTCTCTCCCCACCTTGAAATAGGTTTGTGCTACAATCTTTCCTTGAAGAGCTCACAAAGAGCCTGTCAAAATACCTAGTAAAATGAATCTTCATGAAGATTTCTGTGGAGTCAAGACTGGCCAAGGAAAGATTTCAGACAGAACATACACAGGAAAAAAAACGAAAACAAAAAAACCCACATTTTCACAAATACTCAGAAGCCATGCAATTCCTCTGCAACTTTATGCTCTACTTTTTATGCAGGGTCCACTTGAGAAATTTCAAGCATTTTTTCTTTCAAGAAACTGAAACACGATGACAAATAGGTAAAGCTGTCCTTAATCAGAAAGGCAGTTACAACATGAAATACTGATCCTGTTCCATGATAGAAATGACAGAACCGTGGCTTTTATCAAGAGAACGAACATAAAGCTGAGGACCAGATCAAACAGAATTAGTTGCCAGAGCATCACAGAAGATAATGAATCTACAGCAGTTTGCAGCAAAGAAGGCAGCTTGTCCTTGAAACTCAAGGTCATATTTTCAGAAAAGAACAAACCTTTTTTCTGTAATTTGCATGCAGTACAACCTTTCACTTCACTTCTACACAGCAGCATCACAGACTGTAGCACGAACGTGATTTTTTTCTTCCATTGGTACCTAGACTGAGAAATGTGTTGGTTCAACTGTTTCTTGTACAACAGATGGAAGGACATCATAAAATATCAGATGGTCCCCTAGCAGGCTCTTTGAAATTCAAATAATGCTACATATCCTTCACCTCTGCCATACAAGACCATAACAGGGTTGATTATAGAAACACTACATACTAGCACAGGTCTGTATCAAATCAGTGATGTGACACACTGTCGAGCTTAGCAGCAGGGTTTTAACTGTTTACTTTCCTTTATGGAAATGCCTGCAGCATTTCTCACCATCAGGAACATTCCATGAAGTCTCAAACAACCAGCACAAGATCCCCAAATATAGCCGGGCACTCAGCAGCTGGAATTATCCTGCAAAAGTTATTCCATTTTCATCCAAGACATTCAGCAACTTAGGAACCACTTCTGGAGACAATGCAATACCATCACAATTATTCAGTAACAGGCTGAATAACTTGTATTAGATAACAGACTTCATTTTTGCTGCTCTGCCTTCACATACATTCCAGGAGGTGGTGCTGTCACTCAGATGGAAATAGACCAAAACCCTCCCATGGTGCTTGGGCACTGAATACACTGGTTGATCTCACAGTTTAACACACATAGCCTATGCAGATAAAATACATCAGCAGATCAGGATGACTTTATGCAAGAAACGCATGCACGTGACGCAAACTGAAGACTCACATTTCATGCACAGGAAGTAGTAAATGCATGTTCAACATTTTCGAAAATTCAAAGCCCATCAGTTTCTAACGCTCCGATTCTGAATGCACTTGTTCTGAAAAGAACAGAAGCTCTTTAGTGCTTTGCATGAATTCAAACCACGGGCTATTACTCACAGAGAATAAACCTGTTGTGTCACCCATCTGTAACAGCCATCTGGGACAGATGTTTTAAATGGGAACTGCCACGAGATTTAGGGTCTACAATCAACTTGTCTTACAACTCGATCATTTACCCCTGAATGTCCCAATAAGAAATTATGGAGTCCCATCTGAGTGAAGAAAGAAATGCACATACTGTACATTGGCTTCCTTCCCTGATACATGAACAGTCCAGAAAGCATATCAATGCTATGCCCATAGCATCCTATTGCATCCCACTCTACCCTGTTGCCTGGAGAGCTAAAGCTCACCTGAATTTTTTATGGCCATAGAATTAACCGTATATAATAAATACAAAGTCAGACTGACTTTGCTTGCTCTTATTCACTTGCTACCAAGGACTTTAGTTCCTTAAGGCAAAGAAATTCCTTTTAAAACATGTTAATGATCAGCAAGTATAAATATTTTTCATAAAACTCTGAAACAAAATTATTAGGTATTCACACCCAAGTTCCCTGAATTTCTCTGCATTTCCATCTGGCAGACAGCTGCATTATCTATTTGCTGTCAAAATCAGTAAATTGATATACTAGCATTTAAAGGTGTCATCTTTACTCATTACAATTTCAATGATCACTCCAGCACTGCCAGCACTGTATCAATGACCTGAGTTCTGATTATAACTTTTAATCTTTGCTAATCACAAAACCAGCAAGATTAATTCCACATAGAAAGCAGTATAAGAAGGGATAGAAGAAACTGAAGGACTGAGCTGGCCTGCTTCAGAGCTCATTGATCTCTATACAGTAACAATTTGATGAGAACTTTAATTGAATACATCAGAACCAGTGACACTGCAATGCAGAATTAAGGTAAATGGGCTTCATAGACAAGAATTGGATTATATTATGCTCACAACGATGAAAAACTACCCAGTCAGTCTCTCAGCACAACCACTGTCCTGACAGTCGCAAGAGGAATGTGACTGCCTCCTCGCAGATAGACCATACTGTCCTGAAGAGTTTGGGGCAGACATTACTTACCCTTAGCCACATCTTCTGCATGCTCTCCCCAGTATGTTTCCAAACTATTTTAGTGTCAGTGCCAGAGATGAGAACTCCATTTCTGCCCTGAGATAATTCAGGCTGGCAATTAACAGCAGCCCCTGGGTCACAAAGGGAAACCATTTAACAGCAAGCAGGAACAATACAGCTTGGAAAATGTACCAAAACGCAAGACACTCAAGATGTACTAGACTATGTTGTAACATATTCTAAGTGATACACGCAACAGGTTCTCAAGAAAAGACACAACAAACATGCAAGCTCCTCGCAACACACAGGCTGCTACACGCTGCCACGCTTTCGTTGTCCCCAGTTTGCATACTTTAGGACAACCTTGCAGGCAAGCAGTTGCACATTTCCTCATGCAACACGCTTCCAGCGAGGGACACAACAGCATTTGGGAAAGAAAGGACATACAGGCAGAGAGAAAGAACTAACACGAGCACACGTGTGCTTCAACTGGAAAGTGAACACCAGCTGAAATAATGTCACTTCCCATTCACTGACACCCCTGGGCTGTGCAGGAACTAAACACAGTGGTGACCTGCGACTCACAGCCACACACGCACATCACCGCAGCCAAGCCACACCGCAGGAGAAATTGGAATTTTGATCATGCCTCACTAGAGAAAAACATCATTAGAACTATTACACTTGGAAAACTTCCAGCGCTATGAATCTGACAAAGACATTTATGATAATAAAAGAATAATAATGTCCAGTAAAATCCCTGTACATAAAAGCACTAAAAGAGTTTTATAGGTAGAAATCCAAGGGAAGAACACTTTAAACAAGTTAATGTGCAACTTCTATAGAAAGGGAGTAGCACAATTTTTCCATTTCCAAAACTGCTGTTTAACTTCACAGCTATCTGTATCCTATCACACTTTTCCTGTCAGACTAAAAATGTCTTGTTTTATTACAGAGCAACTTACCTCGGGATATTTTTGATGAAAATGAACACTAGGCTTCAATAAAACCAGCCCAATGTCCTTTCTGTGATAGCTAATTTTTGACACTTTGATCCACTTTGCATTGCTATCCTTTGAAGGATGCCTAACATGAGAAGGAATTCATAACACCATCCACCAACAGGGGTGCACTACAGTAAGACATATTGATGTGCTTGCTCTTTTTATTGATCCATGCAGCAGGTTGTTATTTGAGGTAACATTAACAGAAATGTCACATTACTTAAAGAGAAAAAATTATTTCACAGTTTTTGGAAAAAAACATTTGGCAGAATGCTGCCATCTGCACCAATATTTGAAAACCCAGCTATTCAAATATATATAATTTACTTATCTTATGAAGATATTTGAAAATTAGAGGCTTTTTATTACATTTTCCAAAGAAGCATCACTTTGCATGCCAAGCATTATATCCATCTGGAAAACTGACACTTGAAACAGCCTTGCCTTTTCAAGTCCATGCCACCTTGTTGTATCAGGCTCTTCATACATACTGAGCATATGACTTCTGGAAGTTGTTTTTGGGAAATAAGGGTAAGAGGAGACAAAAACTACAAAGATTGCTCTGATGATGACAACAAGAATTTTAAGTCTCTCAAAAATACGTGTATTATTATTAGTACGTATATATACTGTTGTGATGATTTCCTGCAATTTTTCCTGTTTATTTTAGGATTGGGCACAAGACAGCAAGTCAGAAGACCCCTTTTCGTGAATAGTTTAGGAGCTTCAAGAGGCTAAGAATTTCACAGATGATTACACTGACAAATAGTTCCAATTTTGGACCAGTTGAAGCAGCTAGTGACATAAGAAAAGAACTTCCAACACACATGCACTAGAGCTGGAGGCTGTATGGGACTGCAGTCATCAAAGCCCAGAAACTGGAGATGGAGACTGCAGCCATTCATACTTTATTTGAAGAAAACTCCTTCTGCCACCCAGCCTCTGTCCCTCTTAGTGATCAGCCTTGTTTTGAAGGGGTGTCCCTTGTTTCATGTATTTGCTGTTTAAGCCTGCAAAAGGTGGAATGAAGCCTCTGCAGATTTCATAAGCAACATAGCTGCCCACTAAACTTTCTTGACTGTAGCACTTTACTCAACCACAATGCTTAAAATACAAAAGGATTCTTTGCATTTTAGAATCATAGAATCATAGAATGGTTAGAGTTGGAAAGGACCTTGAAGATCATCGTGTTCCAACCCCCCTGCCATGGGCAGGGACACCTCCCACTAGAGCAGGTTGCTCAAACCCCCATCAAGCCTGGCCTTAAATACTTCCAGGGATGGGGCATCCACAACCTCCCTGGGCAGCCTGTTCCAGTGCCTCACCACCCTCACAGATTTACCCTTATCACCCATTATCCTTAGTCTCCACTGAACAGCAGACCTGAAGCAGGCATCCAGGAAAGGGAACAGCACGCAAAAAAGAAAGCTCCTGGAACGATTCAACAGCACAGTCAAACAGGCATTGGTATGCTTTACTGTAACAGACCAGTGACATATACAGGGTAAGGCTTTGGAAAAAAGTAGCTGGAAAGTCCTTCTACACAGCTGGAGCCTCTAGGACCAGCCCACCAGACCTTTCTGGACATTTGCTAAGCTCTGGAAGACTTTATAAAGTACAGGCTTCAGAGGACTGTGCTGCTGTGTGTTCCAAGCTGCTGAGCAAACCACAGGAGGGGGACTGTGAAGCAGAAACAAGTTTAAAAAAGTAATCTCAAGCTGACGTAGCCATTTCCTCTAGAAAAATGGTAATTTTTTCCAGGAAAACATTCTAAACAGCGAACCTTATCAAGAAGCTGGATGTGAACCATTCCTCAAAGGAATGCTCAGTAATGAAAGATAAATGTGCACTTTACTTTAGAGGGTTTGAACATAAGACTATCTCCCACCTTCAAATCTACTTTTCTAAATTTCTTTGTGCACAGTATTTACAATGCCCACTTCTGTTCTTTAGGTAGCATCGGAAAGAGTATCTTCTTTGAGTAAATAGATTTGGACAGACAGCAGAAATCTGACAAATATTGATTTTGTTAGGGATGAGCTTAAAATGTCAATCTTGTTTTGGTTTCACATAGAATGAAATTTTACAAACTGATTTGTAAAGCAAATGTATTGTATTGTATTGTATTAAAACAAGTGAATCGTACTACTTCAAATAAATTGAAACATCTGTGATAATTGAGTATTTGAGAGCAGCAGAAATATATAATGAAGGGTGAAACAGTACACTAGGAAAAATGTGATGTCCTCAGACATTCTGTCTGAACATATGAGGAAATACTATTTTACTGTGAGGATGACTGAGCAGGAAGCAGGTCACCCATAGAAGCTGTGGAATCTCCATACTTAGAGATATTCAAAAGTTATCTGGCTGTGGTAATGGGCATCCTGCTCTAGGTGGCTCTGCTTGAGCAGGGTGTTTTACCAGGTGACCTCAAGAGGTCCCTTCCTCTCAAATCTCAACCATTTCTGTGTTTCTAAAATATTCCTTAAAATAAAGTCCCTTACTACCATCCAAAAAGGTAGTCAACTTGTATAATTCCTGTAACTAATGAATGCTAACATCAGATGCACTTTAGTTCTCCTTGAGAGATCATCAGATCTTTTCATGTTTTCACTGTCAACCCACCCAGGCAAGGTCACAGGCAGACACTCTGCCTGGCTGGCCCAAATGTGGTTACTGGTGGTATACAACAGCAGTCAGCCAACTGACCTAGAATTTTTCATTCTAAAAGCCTTCCCTTCAGTGGTATTTTCAGTCAAGTCTCTCCCCACTCCCTGTCTACCAGTTTTTACAAAGCTTAGCTTAATATTACTGTGTCTATGTTCTATCAAACTGGAAGAAACCCTTTGTTGAATACAAGTTTTAAGTGAGGAAACCAACACTTCAATATATAAGCCCTTATTGCTGTTGGAAACCAAGTCAAAAACACGTTACAAGGAGCGCAGTCTTCTGCCAAATGATGTCTGTGTAAAACATACTAGCCTTCAAGAATTACAGGAGAAGGATTACCTGGCTGTAGTTCTCCGGTTGTCTAACGAGATCTGTTTCTGTGACAGAAAAATGTCCAAGAATCTGGTCCATATGAGAGCCACTGGTGAATAAATGGATCTGGAATAGATTAAATTAAAAGATACTTGTCAAGTACAAGGATCAGATCATTAATACCATCATTAGCTACCCTCTAATGGCTGCATGGATTGAAATGGTGATGTGAACCAGTGGTTACAAGCCCATTCCCAATGGACAAGCACAAATGTATTTTCTGCCACCATAACAAAAGACCTTTTTGAAACAGCCTGCAGGAAGTGATGATCACACAAAACAATCATCTCACAAAATGGTCCATCTGGTATTGCCACCAGAACCACATGCAGGAATCGCTACTGCTGCTGCCACAGTAAAGCCGAAAGATTTCTCTCTTCATCCTGTCTTGTATGTTTTTCCTTACACTACACAAGCTCTTGTGCAAAGCATGAAAAGAAAAACCACGTACACAGACAGCATAAGTCTTAACAGAGGTGAAGGATACCCTCAGCACAATTTTTGATTTCTTCCTTTACTACCTAGTTATAGTAAGTTTCTCTTTTGATGCTATATATTGTTGCCTTTCGCTTACTGGGAACTTCTCCCAGCTCCGCTGGTGATGGTATCATCAATTACTTGGTGAAGAAGCTTCCCAAGTTAGTCAAGGGAACAATAAAAAGCAATTCCTCCTATTCAGAGCTGATCCCTTTGTTACTGTAATAACTGCAGCTGCCAAACAAGATAGCAGTGCACATTTGTCAGACAATTGCTCATATTTCATTAATACTTCTGCCAGAAGACAGAGAATGTTTCCTGCTTTTCTTCCTTTATTCTAATATGAACTTTATCATACACTTGGGTATTGACAACTATTTTAAAGTTGACAGGCACTGGGTAATTATCAAACCTTCCCTGAAACTTCAGAATATTTTAGCATTCCTTTCCCAAAACTAACTTCTGGTGACAACCATCTGTCACATGTGCAGAGCTATGTGAGTTTAAAAATAAAAGAGCACCTCCCCACACAATGTTCTTCCTTTCTACTTGCCACTCCTCTCCCTGCTGCATTCTTGCGTAACTCTGGCTGTCAAACCTTTGGGCCTCCAGCACCAGGGATGAATTTCAGCTCATCTTCAAAAGTATGTTGCAGCAGCATCACTGGCTTAAGCTCAAAACCTATCTCTAAAGCTGTAACAAGAGAGGAATAGAGACTAGGAATAGAATCTAGTCTGAGACCAGATTAGATGAGTACTGGGATAATCTGGTATTTGTAACTGGAATAATCCAGTATTTGTATTTTTGCCTTTACAATGTGTTATTGATAACCTAAAGAAGGTTTAGGAAGGGAGACAGCACCAAGGTAAAAGCAGCAGGTGAGAGACAGAGCACATTGCCATTGTGCATGGCACTGGGATGGACTGAGGAGATGGCAGGCCTGATTTAACCTTACATTAACCTTTACATGAGAATACAGGCACAGCCCCCACCGAGCACCACTTCTGGGGAGTTCCCAGTACAATTCCTAAATGCTTTTGAACTTAAACACCCTGCAAGGCAGATCAGCTTGCCTAATTCATCTAAGAGAAGATGAAAAGGGGGCTTGTTCATAGTTTACACACACTTGCACAAGAAGAAAATCTTCTACTGTGTTAAAGAACGCCTACTGAGATCTAATGGCAAATTCACTTTAGGAAAAAATAAAAGATTTTCAAACAAAATATCTCAAAACAAAGAAGATATAATTAACAGATGTAGTAATTTGCAGATTAACATGATAGATTCTTTGTGCCAAGATAAAGATTCATCTAGCAACTGCTGTTCAGCTCACTCATAAATTACTGACAGTGAGGTAATCATCCAGCACCAGTCTCTGCCCTCTGTTATTCAGAGATCAAGACTTTGTCCTTGTCCCTTTAACTCTGGTACAACAACATCAGATATATAGATACAACCAATCCACTGTAATATACCTGATTTTATATTGTTTCTCTTAGAGGAAGCACAAGAAACAACTCTGTTTAGAGGACGTATTTCCTAGTGCCACTCTGCATTCTTACTGACAGAATAAAACACATCCTCTTACAGTTTGCAAGCACATTACAACTATTATAGTCATTTTACCATGAACTGATACTGCCAATTACGTTAAACTCTCCTTCTATCATCAAGACTTCCATTTAACATAATTTTAGCCCTACTGCCTTATATCCATAGTCCACAATCAGACCTTCACCTGCTTAACAAAATTCATCTCTGAACCCGATCCAACCTTCTTCATATTTCAGGTGTGATTTCTGTCCTAGTCTTCAGTGGATGGAGGACAGATGAAAATACCCGTGGGAAATCCATTGGTTTTGCAGAAACTCTCTTGTTCCGCTATTTCTTTTCACATGCCAACTGTGGCACAGTGCATTTAACAGGCCAAAAAAAAAATAATGCTAGTTTTAAACTACACAGGTTCCTACCTGTTTTTCTGAAACTATGCAAGGCTTCTCATTCTTATTTTTTAAAGCAAAGGGGCAATTCAAAGCCTAACTAAAAACATCTGCTCTCCCCTATGAATTCAAAAGGCATCAAAAACCAGGCAGATAGATATTCCTCTGGCACTTGCCAGAAAGAGGAAGAAACAAAACAGAAAGAACCAAGAGGCGTGCCTTAACATGGTAATTTACCCTTCATGCTTCCATATATTTGAAGGTACATCAGGTAAATATGTACCACTGAGAATTTCAAGGGAATTATAATGGTATTACTATATTATACTTTCAAAGCAGGCCAACCTGTCCATGTTGAGAAGTCATTATAATGTTATTCAACAGCTCATAGCCTCAGGCTGCAAAATTCCTCAGCAACAGAGAAGTTAAGATTTCCCTGAGGAAGTTTTCTTTCTGCAGCAGGACATGTGTAAGCTTCAACATGCCTTCTGGGAGATGAAGTCACTGAAAAGCAGCTCCAAAGAAGAGCTAGCAAAGAGAAAAAGCCAGTCAGACCACCTAACAAGTAATTCCCAACACATGACTGGCTGTAGCTCGAGAGAGGCTTCACTCTCCAGTAATCTACACTGGTTACTGCAGAACTTCATACCATCAACATAGAGTGACTGCAGGCAGGATAGGGTAGATAGGGCCCCACCAATCACTTTCAGTTATCACTTGTGTGCTTTAGAGAAGGAACAGCCATTAATTCTTGCCCGTTTCCCCCTCATATTTCCCTCCTGCAGCTCCCTTTCCCTTTCTTTAGGCAGTACTGTACTATTTCATTAAGACATGAGTCATCGCTTCTAACCTGAAAGTGCATGTCCCTGATCACCCAAGCAATTCAGAATTTTTTTGCAAAATCACAGAAATGTAAAAGACCTTTGGAGGTCCTTAGTCCAACCTCCTGCTCTAACACAGACTATTGCCAAATCAGTTTGTGGCTTTGCATGTGTGAGCCTTGGAAACCTCTGAGGATGGGGACCACAACATTTCTGGTGACCTGCTCCAATGCTACCCATCATCCCAGAGAACCTTTCTCTAATATGCCTGAACCTCCTAAGCTATAATCAGTGGCCCCTTCCCCTTTGTCTTCTGCTGTTGCTGAGAAGACCGTGAATCCATCTTTGTAATAGCTGAAGGCAGCTATTAGGCGACCTCTTCCTCAGATTCTTACCCACCAGAGCAAACAAGCCCAACTCCCTCAACCTCTTCTTAGAGATCATGCCCAATTCAGCTAATCCTTGACTATCTGTAGCCTCTTGCTACAGTTCTTACTTCCAGCAACAATATCCATACTTAAAAATACGGGGTGGAAAAACAGTCATCTCTTGAATAAGAACATATTTTCCAAGTGCAAAGCATTTTTCTCAAAAAACCCCAAATAGAAAATATGGTATTTTAGAGCCTATGTGAGTCACAGAATAAAATCTGTGGAAGTGTCGCCACTACTTGGCAAAAAATTATAGCTCATGATCAGCAGTAAATAAGACTGTTCTGTAGTTGAAATACATAACCTGTTAAGTTATTAAACAGAGCGAGTAAAAGCCATAATTACCATTTTGTAGAGAAAATCCTCTGTAAATCTGTCAGCATAATTAAAAAACATAACACTCATTAGCCTCTTGCACACTGTGTTTGTGATTTATATGTGGAAAGCAGCAGCTCATACAGAGGTCATATTGGGTCAGCTCAGCCTTCTAACATATAACAGACTAGTTTAAAAGTTTTAAAATTAATGCAGTAGCATAGCCAAAATTTCTCCATAAAGAGTCAGGAAATACCAATTATTGTTTATGCAGCTGTTAAATTGTGTACGTGTGTTATATTTTGTGTTACTATAAATGTTAACATTAATGTGGCACTGTAATGAAGTCTCTTCCAAAGTCACTTTTGGCTTCCAATTTTCCTGCTTTTAATTCAGACTAAAATTTAAATCAGAGCACTGCACTTTATTACAGCTCTGAACAAAACTCCACAACTGCACATACATATTTGAGTACCCATAATATCAGTGTATGACCATATATGCAGGAGCTGGGCTCCAGTCTATCCTCCTATGTATAATGTTCATGATGGCAGCCCTCCACACACACTGCAGAACAGTCTGATACTAAGAATCATCACTAGCACTGCTCACTGCTTTCAACTTAGTCCAGTGATGACCGTTGCAGAAGGCAGTAATGGCAGATTTGGGAAAAATGGATGAAGAGAGAAACATTCCCCCTCCTGCTTATTCCTCCAGATTCTGAAAATCATGGTTCAGGGAACTGCGGCATAACTAACTTGTCTCTTATGTTTGACTCTAACAGCCTTAACTTTAGAAAACGTTCTTCCTTGGACAGCCACAGGGGAAAAAAAGAAGTCCAAGTTTATTTCAAAGTATAACCCCTACAGGAGGTCATCATCGCCCTGTCAACAAGTTTAGCATGTTGCCCAATCAGCACATCTCTTCATCACTCCAGTGCCTGATCTGGACCATTGAGAGTATCTATGTTCATACTTGAGGCCCCAGGTTCGACCTGCTCTTAATTCTTCCTTGGTCTCATTAACTGCAAGCTGAGGTATTGAAGCTGCCTAATGATTTATTACTGCCAAGTACTACATAAATCAGAGAACTGATGACGAGTTATGGAGATATTTGTTTCACCTGCTATAAAAATCAGCATACCTTAAATAGAGATCACTTATCAAGGGGAGAAGATGCCAATCATTTAATTTGAGTTTAACATTACTAAGACATCTCTCCCAATAGCATCACTGTCTGTAACCTCAGCGCAAAAGCCAAGGACTGCACCTGCACTTACGGTGAATTGCTATCTTAGTTCCCAGATCAGGAAAGCACATTCACAGCGGGCAATGAGAAGCAAAAGGTTATTTTAGATGCTGCACACACAGCACCTGATTTTTCCCTAGAGCTGTCAATCAGACATCTTCCCTAGCCATCAATTCATGTAAAGAACAAAATATAACCTTATTACAGTTTTGAGCATTGCCCTGTCAGACACGGGATTAAAACTAAGAGGGCATCCTTCTTCAAAATCCTCTTGTTCTGATTCTGACAACTTACTGATAAATGCTGTTTTTTGAGGGGAAATTTCTCAGAACTGTTCTTAGTCTCACAAGGTTATTGATGAATATTCTGGGTACAATACCAAAAGGTTCCACACAAGTTACTGGAAGAGACAGGAATGGAGAAAGGGGCCTAGCGAAAATATTTCTTAATGACTTTTGGAACTACCTTTAGAACTGTTCTTTCAAAATTTGTCTCTGCAGCCACCACCTTGGCACTGCAGGCTGTTTCCACCCTATGCAGACATGATGCTCCCAAATGTCTGTGATTTTCAGACAGGCATGTAAATATTATTTCCAAATGGGAAGAGAACTGGAATCTTAGCAATGTAGAGACTGCTACTAATTCCTGGTTTAAAGGCAGGTAGATTTGGGGTCATGCTCATGTGCTCCCTGGTACTTCAGAAAGGGAAACTGCATTTTATTTTGCTATTACTTCCAACCTCCACGCCCAGTATTTCCAATGAGTATATAGATCTGAATTACTACTACTTATCTGTGGGACCAGCATACTCTGTCTTGCTTCTACCAGACAGTTTCTGAGAAAAATGGAGACACTGTATGGTTGCAGAAGTGATTAATGTGTCAACCTGCAGGAAAGACTTTTATACAACAATCATGACCCTATGAACACTCTACATACTTCATTTTCTCATGGTTCTGCCCCACTAGAGAAAGGTGGGGGTATTTATACTTAGAGTAATTCACTCTTACCTACACAAAATGCAGGAATAGCAAACAAATAATTTGTGCATTTAGCTCTAGCTGACAAGGCTTTTAAATAATAAACAATGCCATAGCGAGTTAGAAGAATCATTTACCTTGTGCAAAAGTTTGCATTGCTCTTGGTGCTGAGCATGCAAACTCTGCCACTGGAACCTTAGCTTCCCATTTAACCACTGAAGGTATCGAACATCTACTCTGTCTTCTAGTCCATATTCAGGTGCTACTTCAGTTGTGCTTTTCTGGCTGTTAAGCAGATCATCTTCACACTAAAAGCAGAAGAGAATACCAAAACATTTAAAGTTAGCTTCAATATTTTGAAATCATTCAGCAGTGAAGAACATACTAGGCAAATAGACCAATGAAGTAAAAAAATGCCAAAAAAGGAAGTAAGTCCCAGCAGTAGAAAGAAATTGCAATCTTTTAAAATACAGGACTGGGAACACCCTAAGCAAGTACTGAAGTCTGGAACAAATATGAGTTTCTCAGCTATGACGTGGTGAGCTGTCTTCTCTCTCAACTTTCGTATTTTGTACCCAGGAAGACACAGTGTTCCTGACACAGCAAGCATGTTTTTTACCCAGATGGGAAAAAAAATACATCACATTTTGTCTAGATTCCAGTAAGTCAAAGAACACAAAAAACAGACTTAGCTCCTCCAGTTTCTTCCCAAAAGCACTGCAAGCTGGTTCTGGTGACCCCACTTTGTAAATCAATGCCTGATATAGGGAGAAAATTGTGGGCTTGTGCTTACTCAGATATTTCTATCTAGCATTTCTCTTCTGGCAGGATAGAGGAAAAGAAACAATCATCCAGCTGACCATCCAGGAGTCAAGTCCATAGAGGCACTCCCAATTACAGTCGCAGTCGCACCACCTGTCTTGCCTCATTTTGTCTATCTCTTTAATAATTTGGAAAGAAAGGAGAAACTAAGAGTTTCCTTTTGTTCATCTTGTCCCACCCACCTTCTGCTGCAGGACAAAAAAAAAAAAAAAAAAAAAAAAAAAAAAAAAAANAAAAAAAAAAAAGAAAGAAAAAAGAAAAAACGAAAACACCAACCACCACCTTCAGCAATAAATTTCTGTCCTATGTCTTTCCCAATGAAAATGGGGGTAATTATACCTCCCCCAAGTCTCTTGCACAAAGAGATCACTCACATTTACAAACAGATCTCTGTTTTCAGCTAGGACTCCTGGAGACTGCAAAAGGGAAGAAGACATCAGTGGTTTTAGTTCTGATGCAAGTAACATCACTTAAAGCAAGGCTGAGCTATAAACTTCATCCAGTCTATAGAAAGTACATGCAATAAACGCAATCCATAATCCCCAATTTTTACTACAGCACATTATAAGAAGTAGAAATAACACAGAACCACAAAGGCCTAGTTATTCAGAATGTGTGTTCACCAGCTAAGAAAGTGTCTCCCAGTTGCTGGATTCTCAAGACATTTCTTTGAAGTGGAAATTTAGAAAGTCTACTTCATACATGACTGTTTTCAAGAAAACACTTAAGCAGATATTTGGACCCATAGACTTTGATGGTATTTAAGCATATGTGCTTTCCTGCTTCACAGACTTCTATGTTCAATAAAATCTTATACAGATTCAGTTGGCAGCAAAGCTTGAATGTAATTCCAATTTGGATCCTAAACTAAAAATACAAACTGCAAAATGAAGAGAGTTTAATCTTGCCTTAAATGCAAGTTTCAGCAGAAGTGTATCTACAACCATGATCAAATGATGCTTGTTTTAACTTAAGTATCACCTCAGTTGACAGGTCCTCTAATACAACGAGTATTCTTATTATTTAGAAGCACAAAAAATGCTCTTCTAGTCACATAACAAAATCTATCAAGATTACAAGTTTTTGCCCTTTGCTCTGTGGCTCAGACAAATGCATGCTATAAATCACAGGGGCACAAGATTGGTAAAAGTCTTTTCCTTTTAAAGGCACGGATTTATCCTTTAAAAAAAAAAAAAAAAAAAGACAGATAGTATCTCCTTTGCGCCAACTGTAAAGTCACTCTTTTTCCTCAGATACCTTTAACCCCGAGCTCCTAAACCAAAAGGCACAACGTCCAAAGGCGCTGCAGTCCTAGCTAAGTACCCTCACGGTTCAGATTGCCTCGCCCCCAACCACAAGAGGTTTCTGGACTATGAAACCATACAGATACGATTGCCAAGATGCATAAACATGATGAGCCAAGCAATGGGATATTGGTCACTACAGCAGAGAAAACACATGTGTAAACAACATTAAAACACTTCACATAAACAGCCAGAAAACCGCAAGGCCAAAGACAGACCTGGGACTCCCAGATTAAAATCTGCATTTTCCATAATTTACAGTTCAATTTCAACTTTCCTGATTAGAGGTTTCAGAACAGCACAAATACTGCTCTCCTGGGGATTCACTTCAGGAAGGAATGGCATTAGACTCGATTGCTTTGGCAGTACAGTGACAAACACTATGCAGAGCTAATTTTATTGTAGCAACCTGCCTTATTAATATTAAAATAAGGAAGCCAGCCAATGCATTTTTTAACATGATCTCTCTATTATTTATTTCACAAACTGCACAAAAAAAAATTTACTTTTGCTGTGAAATACTTAGCCTGGCATAAAGTAAACAAGGTAAAAAAAAAAGTCTTCATATTATATACTATACTGTGACCTCAATTTCTAGTCCCATCTTTACAATCTAAGACTATTTACTGCTCTCCCAGTGGGAGAAAAATGACTAAAATACCAGCCCAAGCTACAGCCTTTGCTTTAAATATCACTGTAAATTTATCTAATCTATACAGCGATATGGGTACACACCTACATTCACTTCTGAGATACAGAAGTGCATATTATTTAGTCAAAGTCAAAAAGACAGCAGCCAAGACAACTACCCAGGGCCCTCAATGGTCTCCTCTCACTTGGAATGCTCCACATGAGCTCTGGAAGAGATCATTTCATAGCCACTTACCAGAAAAGCTTCTTGCTTGTAAATTGTTTGCTGCAATTAATGTTTCGCTTTGATCTGTTTCAGACAAGCAAAGCGCATGGACTCCAGCTAAAGGACAGTGCCACAGGCTTGCAGTACAAAAGTCACAGCAACATGTATCAATACCCTTATTGCAGTGTCAGAGTCTTTTCCCATTACACTGGCAATATCAGAGTTAGTGATGCCAAACTGGACGATGCGAACTCACTAAAGCACCCATGATGAGCATAACTTAAGCAGAAAGGAGAATGAAGTCCCTCAATTCCATTCCATCTGTCGCTCACCCCAAACAAGCTTTTCTGTCCTAAAAGCTCAAAGTACCACTGTTAAAAGATCTCAACATCCATTTATTGGCAAGGCTCAGAAAAGCAAGCAAAAGCCTGATGAAAATGACGAGCATATATTTACATGAACTCTCTTCATGCCAGTTGCTGAGCTATTACCCTGCCTGCATTTCGGCGGAACTTAAACCCAGCTCACCTGCAGTAAAAGATCCAAGCAAATAACCGACCAAGCCCCACAATAAATACACATTCTAGGACACCACACATCACCATCCCAACTAAGGTAACTCACAAATTACAAAACCTGCCCAAACTCATAAGTATACCCCTGGCTTGGTCAAAGCTAAACATAGTTTATGTCCTAAGAGCATATACTTAAAATTTTTGCAAGGCAGTCTTGAATTCAGTCTCAAGCACCACGAGAGTTTCACTCTAAACATTGGTCCCCAGGCTATTTCAAGTACAATTGTTATGGAAAAGTATGCCAGATCATTCTCAAAACGTGTGAATGGACTTGTGGTTAGACAATGCAGGAAGTGCAAAAAAGCCAACGCAGTTCTCATGGCAGAAGCACACTGAGCAGACAAGTCGGATTCACGAAACACACTGAACTGAAAAAAGCCATTCAATATAAAAGTACTTAGGGGAGGGGTGGGAGAAAGGAGGGTGTGAAAAGACAACATGGTGATGTATCAATTTTCATTCACATTCTACTCATCTGGGCAAACAACTTCCATGCAACTTGCTTAGAGAGAAATTAAAGATTAAGAAATTTCAAATTTTAAGCAGAAACAAAGTTTTTCTTTTTGTCTTGAAATACAAAGCAATGCCACATTACTGGAAATTGCAGAGCACTGGATGGAGATAAATTAAACAAGTACTTCATCATATAAATAGTTTAAGGAACATAAACATCCATGTGTTTGTAAACATGTGAGAAGGGTGCATTTTTTGCATTACTTACTCCATTTGAGAATTTCAGTGACCTGGCATGCAGTTGACCTTGCTCTGTTCATACACTTTGAACTAAACAAACTCCAAAAATTGTTTTAAAGCAAAATTCCTTGCCGATTCAGTGGTGATCTTGCAACACACCACAAGCAGTCCTGAAAAGAAACCCCTCCTCTCTGCTGTGCAACTTCTACTACACTTCTACTCTTTCTGTACTTTCCTAATTCATATAGGTATCTGTATAGATATATAGATTCTTACCTCAATAAATTTACCATGCCCTGTAAACACAAAGGAAATGAAAAGGCCCGTGATGTCTGCATTGCTGTAAAAGCAAGGCGCTGGCAGGGCGACTTCTCGGAGAGATGCTCTTTTGTGACAAGGAGCTGCCACCTGTCGGTAAATGACAGACCCCGGCTGCCATCGGCTCAGCCCCAGCTCTGTGCCTTTTCCCCGGACATCTTCCAAATCCCTCCAAGGATCAGCTCTCCGCATCCATATCTGGACAGCCAGCAAGCAGCCTGCTGCTCTTCCCAGGGAGACGCAGCCCTTCTGGAGCATGGACAGACACGTTTAACTCATGGATATATGTATTAATTCCCTGTCATTAATCCTCGAGCAGAGCGAAATAATGCACCAGCCAGTTAAAACCACTAATGCACGCTCCCATGAATTAATCTGGGTCTAGACAGAAACTATTTACTCTCAGGTACTACTCAAATGTTAACTACACTAAGCATGCAGCCCGGTATCAGAAAGGTGGGAAGGAGCGTATCTAGACTCCTCGCTGCAGGACTCGGGGAAGGCAAAGCAATCACATAAATCAAGCTAATAAAGTGCTTCTGCAACTTCTACTGAGCGCTCGTTCTGAACCGCTCATAATTCAGATAACAGTTTTGATGTGATATAACATATGTTAACCTGTGTAATTACCGATCTTTAAACAGAGTGCAATTTTTTTTTAAACTTGAACACCGTAGCCAGAAATAACAGCATCAGACACGCATTCCTAATTAATACAGCCATATATCTATCTGCAGGAGGGAAAAATGTGAAAAGGAACAATTTGAACAGATGAATGTGAAAGGGACAACATTATTTTCATTAACAAAACCATCAACAACACTAATTGGATTTCCTCCTAGACAAGGTAGGATCCAGATCAGAAGTTTGCATGGAAAGCTAGATGGTGTAAGAACCTACTCCCTCATGATGCACAGACCAATTAAATATCCAGAAACTGGCACAGAAGAACGTGTTTCCACAAACGCAAGCACTCACAACATAAAAGTTATGCTCACAGCGTATTCAGCAATTTAAAAAAAAAAAAAGAAAAAGAAGTTAAATGTTTCCGCAAGGCCTTTTAGCTTTTAAATTTCAATGCCTTTTGTAAAAATTACTCCTCAAAACAGCACTCCCAAGAGCTGTGCTAGTATCTGATTGGCAAAGAGTGAAAAAGAAAAGGTGCTGAGGGAAGACAGAAAATGTGAACACAACTCCTACCCATTCCTGCCTTGTCCAAACAAGCCTGTCTGGCAGTAGCCACAGGCCTGAGGCACTGGAGCAAGTCAGCCCCTTATCCCATCCCTCCTCATTCATTCAGGGTACTTTAAAGCTGTGCAATAGAGCAAAAGCACCATGCCTTTAACAGAGCACACCAGCATTACTTAATCTTTGGAGCTGCAAGGTCGAGGACCGCTTACATTTAAAATAATGTTTAAATCCAAATACTGCGTTGTGTATTCAGACAAAATGCGGAAACCAAATATACACAATTATACTAAAACCAACATGTGATGGGGCAGACCTTAACTGACAGAGCACTGCATTTTGCAGGGCTTTAGAAATGTCAATATAGATACAGCCTTGCACTCCATCTCTTCTGCCTGCAGCTGCAGCCCTGCTTGCCCATGACCACTTTGCCCCACTGTGGCAAGCTGCTGGAGAGGCAGTAACCAGTGGAGAAAGATGCAGCATGCTGTATCAGCAGCAAATCTGGAGGCAAGAGGCCAACTGGAGAAGAAACAGCATCTGCCCTCCAATAGAAGAGAGGCAGAGCTCTGCCGTACGTAGAAAGCCTGCCATGCCCTTCTTTGTGCGCTTCTTTTGTCCTCCTTAGGAAAAAGTGCTTTATTTCAAAAGGTCCTCCAGTGAGAGTTAAACCCTGATCACATGAAAGGGACATCAAAAGCAGAGAATGTTTTCATTTAAATCAGAAGACCATAGAGCAAAAATAAATCAGAAGATGCCAAAAGCACTAACTGCTCCCCACCTCTGCAGGGCAGGGGAGGCATTAAAACATATTAAAAATCCCCCATTTTCCCCTCAATGCACAGAGAAGGAGCTCCCTAAACAGGATTTCAGCAAAGTACAGAGTATCAGTACGACCACGCTAAACCTTCCTGTTATGTCAGTGCTCCCTTTACTCTCCTCATGTGAAAGCTCATGTTTAAACCTGTTGGTAGAACCCCATCCAGAACACATCAGCTGTACTGCCAGGTTCAAGAAATTTTGCATTTATTTGAAATCCAGACATTACCAGAGAAACAGCAGATTCAATAAATTATAAGCCTTTCTGATTATTTCAGTCTCCTCTTTTAGAGCATTTTACCTTGACATGCTGTCTAAAAGAAAAAAAAAAAAGACACAATAAAAGCCTATTAAAAGCATATTCACTGTGGCAGGAAAAAAATAAATGCTATTAACCCCAAATTTAACAATGCACCAACCACAGAAAATTGTTTTTCATTGGAAAAAAGGTTCCATGACAAGTCCAAGGCATGGAATTAAAAAAGAAAAAAAAACCCAAACCACAAAAGATCAAAAGGAACAGAAAGCACATATGCACATGCAGAACAACTGGGAGACAATTTCAGCTGTCACCTGCAACTTGCACTTTAACACACACAGACAAAAGAAAGTGTATTTCAAAAGTCCAAACTGAAGAGCGCTCCAGCTTTTGTACAGCAAAAACCTCTTCCTAATTTAATCACCTCTGACCACAAAATACGTTTAAGCCTACAGGCAGTATCTGTAGCTAAAGACAAAAATTAACACTTCAGGGTTCAACAGTTATGTATTCTCGAAGTGACTTTTAAAAAGTATAAAAGGCAGAAAAGCAAAATACAATCATTTTTCTCCCTTAGCTTCTGGTAGAAGCCTTTAGAGGGTGGGTAGCATTGCAACAAGAGTCCTGCAACAGACTTGCCAGCCACACAGGAGCCCAGTAAGCTGCAAGGGTGGTACCCTGGTGGTCCCCCAGCAGAGGTGGCATGAAGATGGGTGCAGCACTCCCCAGACATATCAGGCTGCCGCTTCCAAATGCAAAGCAGCACTCCTCAACATCAAAAATGAGATGCAGGAAAACCCGAAGGAGAAAGTTTAGGGTCCCTGAAACACAGGACACAGGATCGGCTTTTAAAAGTGTTCCTCAGCAGCTACTGAGCAGGGCATCAACAGTAGCAAAAAAGGGCAAAAAGATAAATGGTGAGAGTTATTAGGAAGACAGGAGGACAAAGAGAACAGAAGTGTAAGCACACAGGGAATAAGGGAGGGAAATCAAAAAATGAAAGCTGACAGACTAATATAATATAGCCCATAAAGATCTGGAAAGTAATTATGCTTCTGAGTCAGAATCAATAGGTTAATAAAATTCTGTCCTCCGCCCCCACTGGAATAGGTGAAGAGGGAAAAAAAATACCCAGACAATTTGTATTTACTGACATTAGTGCCAAAGTTTTCCTGGTTTCCTTCTGGGGGGAACATCAAGCTCGGCTGCTACATTAACACTTTTCTTTAATAACTGAGTTTATGGAACAGCAGTGACAGTCAAGATTTCTATTAGGGAGAGGCATTTCAACGGCAAAATTAGACCAAGCGTAAGCCTTACACTATACTGGAAACATCCAGTGAGCAAAGCTAGACTGTGACAAACAAAAGATTAATCAAATTGCAAGCCTAAAAGTCAGAAGGCAACTTTAGTTTCATTTTTCCTCACCATAAGTAATTAAACTGAGTTCACTTTGCCATGCTAGACAGACACGCATGAATTCCAACTATAATAGGCATAATAGCTCTATTTGTTGATTACTATGAATTCCCAAAAGGGGAGGGGCATCCAATTTCACTCAGAGGGCAAGAAGCAGGCAGAAGGAATTAGTGGAATCAAGAAACAATGTTTGTACAACATATCCTGGTCATAATGAGGGATATAACATCACTACCACCATCTAAAAAACTCAACAGCCTCTACACATAATTAAATTATGAGGCACAGATAGATTAATTTCAGCTCTAGAAATAATACCAGTACAGCCAGTATTCCTCTCTGGAAACAGAAAGAATACATGCTCACAGAGTGCTGCTGTTATCTGCACCAACCATCATGGATTTGAAAAAAGCTATGATTATATCACTATATTTTAAAAAGGCAAAAATAATTAAGTTTGAATACTGAATGTGCTAAAAAGACAGGTTTATATCAAACAATTATCTGCTTCTCAGAGAGAGATGAGAACTCCCCAGGTCTGCCTTAAAGGTTCAGTGAAATAACAGTGTTTCACCCATCGTTTTTCAGATTTGTTTTGTACTCCAGGATTTTCATGCATAAATCGGAATCAATGAATGGCACTTGAGAATAATCTGCATGTACATGATCACCAAAACAAGAGAGAATGTTAAAACGGCCATCACAGCAGTGCACAGTGGAAACAGAAATCCACAAGGGTTGTAAAAAGCCTTTTAAGACAACATCCATCAATTAATCACCCAGTGCTTTAAGGCAGTAACAACAGACGACAATTCTCAAGTAGACACTTCTGTAAATCAATGTGAACCTCCAATTCAGATTGTACTTAAGTCTTTATAGATGTAATAGAATTAGTGATTACTGAAGGTTTGAACTTTCACTTACTGCCTCTGGAGTCACCAACCTACTGACACACCAGCACAATAAATTCAGAGAAGGGACAGGCACTACAGCCGCCAGGTACTAGAATTTGACATTCACCATCAATCCCCTCTTCCCTCTCCCGTTTCTTCGGCTCAGCAACATGGGCTCTAGTCAGCTCTTTTAAACCATCACCCACCCAGTTCATAAAGTCCATGTAATGGAAGAGACCCGTGGGTGGAAGCCTAGAGAGGGCAGTGGCTTCTTCAGTCCTGCTCATTGGGGCATCCTGCAGGAGGCCTTTCCAATAACATAAACTGGAGGCCACCAGAAACAAGGTATTCTGAGGGATTTTCCTAACACATAGAACCAGACAACCCATATAACCAATCCAGGCTACTAAACATACTTGACCTTACCAACAATTAGCTCAATATTATTGAGTCCCAGCTCTCTCAGCCTTTTTTCAGCAGGGAGATGCTCCAATCCCTCATCTTTGTTTTCCTACGCTGCACTCTTTCCAGTAGTTCCCTGTCTCCCTTAGGCTGGGAAGCCCAGAACTGGACACAGTATTCCAGTTGTGGCCTCACCAGTGCAGAGCAGAGGGGGAGAATCACCTCCCTCGACCTACTGGCCACACTCTTCCCTATGCAGCCCGGGATTCCATTGGCTTTCTTGGTGACAAGGGCACACTGCTGGCCCAGGGATAGTTTACTACCTACCAGGACCCCCAGATCCTTCTCCTCAGAAATGCTTTCCAGCAGCTCCACCTCTTACCTACACTAGTGTCTGGCATTCTTCCTCCCCTGACACAGGACCCTACACTTGCCCTTGTTAAACCCCATTAAATTCTTTTGCCCAGCTCTCCAGCCTGTCCAGGTCACGTTGGATGGTGGCACAGTCCTCTGGAGTGTCAGCCAGACCTCCTAGTTTAGTATCACCAGTGAGCTTGCTGAGGATACACTCAGTCCCCTCCTCCAGGTCATTGAGGAATATGTTGAACACGACTGGATTGAGTATTGACCCTTGGTGGACAGCACTGGTTACAGGCCTCCAACTTGACCCTGCTCCATTAATACAACCTTGTGAGTCCCATCACACAGCCAGTTCTTACCACTGCTTAGTGCATAATTTTAAGAATCACTTAACTTTTGATTCTGAAGATATAAGTACATGTAAAATTAAGCTTGTTGAAGCCTTCCCTGGCTCAGCATCTTAAGATTATGAATTCCTTGCAGTGGCTGAGCTCCATGTCCATCATGTGTCATGAATACCCTTGTCCCTCTATAAATAACCAGCCTGAAATCCTTCAGAGGTGATGGAAGTGTTCAATTTGCAGGAGAAGAAAACTGTTGCTAAGGAACTGCAAAGAAGAAAAGGCCAGAAAGTGGTAATCTGAAATGAAATGAAAGGAATTAATTTAATTGGCCCTTGATATGTTGGGTATTTGGCATATTATCAGCAATTTAGCAGGCTGCAGGCTTTGTTTCAAACTTAGGCTGAAAGAACAGTCAGAACACAGTTGCACCCATAATTTAGGGATTAGCTGCATTCTCTTTTCTTTATACAACAGATCCTGTCCACTTTTCAGTCAAAATTTTAAAAGCAAACCACGTGAAATCAGTTTGAACAATTGCTACGCCTACAGTTCTTGAGACTCCATTTTTTTAGATGAAGACAAAGGCTAAGGTTTTCCTTCACTTTTATTCTCACTAGTAAACCAACAGATGTGCTTTGCCAGTAAGTACTGGCTTTCATGCTTTGCTGATTTTGGCAGGAGTCTCAGCAGTGCACTAAACCAAATACTATTTCATGGATTTTTGCTTTGGAACATTTTCATTTCAGGAAAATTTTTTCGACTGTTTATAATCATTTGGGAAAAAAAAAAAAAAAAGACTCCACCCAATGGAAGATTTTAAGCTTGTTCTTAGCCGTGAATTTCAATCATTTGAAAGAGCACTTCCTTTTCTTTCTTCTTTTTTGAGACTGATCTCTCTCTAGTGAAGCTTTTGTCCTCTTCTTTTACCTTTTTCCTTCAACTTACTAAAATAGAAGAGAGTTACAATTGGCATGTTAAATCTCTGGCATGGTTAGCAACGCCTTTACAGTTTGTTATACATCTTCCAACACACCACCTTAAGCATCAGAAATGCCTGGTATTTAACATTCCCATAGTAAAAATTCCAGCACTTCAATTGTTCAAGTTGTACTTTAACTCACAAGACGTAAGCTATCAAACTGACACCTTCTCCTTCTTCCTTTCTTACTAGGATTTTAGGGCCTATATTGTTGAACACTGACTGATGAGAAGACTCTGCCACATGAACATACCCCATAAAACAACAATAGCTATCAAGTAACAATATATAACAATATGAAAACTATCAGAATTTTCTGCAACAAACAACAGGTTTTCAGGAGTGATTTACTTAAGGAACTGATGACTTAAAATGAGGTGCATGACCCATCTACCTTCCCCTTCACACTCACCATTACCTCCTTAACTGCACATTCATAATTCTTAATTTGGTTGGGTCTTACTGATTGAATTTACTGGTTTTGTAATGCCTAGTTGATCAAATAAAAGACTTGTCCCTCACAATTCTGTTTACCTTTCTCGTGACGCAGAATCACAAAACACTATTTACACATTCTCCACTGTAAGTCCATTCTGTCATTTTTTCCATGAACGTTATTTTTATTGGAGCACGAAAACTTGGTAGATGAACACCAAATAGGAAATGTTGCTGTTAATACAATGAGCTTTACATACACACGCTAACTCCAGCTCCCAGTCTATAAAATTTTTGTCTGGCCTATTGAAAGAAAAAAAACGAAACCTAGACCTGTATATCTTACCAAACACTGCTTGGGACTATGATTGGATAAAAACTTGAAATGCGTTTTCCATGCTTTTTTAAGTAACACAGGTAGAGCAGGCTAGAATTGCAGCGAAAGGCAACAATTTTCTCAGTGCTCCTCCATGTGCCCATAAGAGATAACATTGTATTACAATAGTTCTTTCACCTCTTTTTGGCAAATATAAAACTTAAGGCCTTCAGAGAAAATAACACAGGGGCTTTCCCCTTTCCAGGATTCACGTTCCTGCTGCACTTGACTTCTGTAATAGAAATTAAGGACGCAAAAAATAATCTGCTACCACACAAAAAAACCCCAAGCAAACAGAAAACCAAAATAAACCCAAACCCACCACCAACCCACACCAAGAAAGAGAAGTTTAAAATAAAAGGTCCTCCAGAAGCGTATTTTTCCTAAAGTCTCAAGGCAGCCTTCACATCACTGGAGGGCACCACCAGTGTACCAAGCACAACCTCTCGTGCTCCGTTTTGTGCAGCCCACAACTGTAGTGTAGCAAGAGCAGTCAATCGCTCAAAATACTGTTAATAATGTTGTTACAAAGGTGTCTCTCCCCTTCCTGCTTCTTTCCACTTTTACAAGCATTTTCCTTCCAAAGACCCTGTTATCTATATTGTAGCTTTCCAAACTCTCGCTTTCCTGCTTTGCTGTCCCCTAGAAAGTTTCTGGAAAATCAGGCAGCTTACACTCTAGGGAAGCACATATACGTGACCGTGAAGATCACAAGTTCTTAGACATAACAAGATAACAGGAGGTAGGGTTTCTGACCTACAATGACCTTTACCAAAAACCAAGACAATTCTGGGAGCCTGTAATCTTGAACCAAACTAACCAGTAATTAATGTCTGACCAGAAGAAAATTACTTAAAACTCATAACCATCTAGAGAGGCTTCAGCCACACTAATGCTTTACGCTGATCAGATCAAATTCAGCCTACACTATCTGTTGCGTTATGAGCAAGGACACAAGACAAGAGTCTAGTTCATTTGCAACAAACAAGATATAAACATGGAAAAAAATCATTTTCTCTTCTAAACTCTTCTGTGCTCCAGGGAAATTTTTTTATACATGTGCATGCGGTCTTAAATGCAAGGACTGGATTTTTAAAGCATATTAGACTGTGTTTTTCTCCTTTTTTTTCTTTTGATCACATATATATTGCAGCTAAAGTAGACATACAGCTATTCTTAGCTGACTTCAGAGCAGCCTTCCTATGTGCTAACATCCTTTTATTGATGGAAACAACATACCCCAATGTGCTCTCAAGGAGGCTACAAGGTCATTAGTAACCTCAAGAGCAGTAGCTGCCATTTGAGCTCGCGATGTTTTTAAAAAGTACTATTTGCCTCAGGATTACTTGTTCTATCTACTGTCAACATTGCCAGTATTCACAGAAAACCTGTTTGCCTACACTGTAGCACCACCCATGCTACAGTCTGGAAGCACAAAACTCAGAAGCACAGAGATCAATTTCACTTAATTGCACTCCTTCACACTGGTCTCACCTATACTGGAAATACAAAGCAGGGAGTTCAGGAAGGGGTGGGAGTTCAAGAAAGAAAAGGAACTCAGATGATCTGCACACAGAAAATTTAGAGAAGGGAAAGAAAACAGCCTCCAGATGTTGGCCCCTTTAAGTGTTTTCTAAAAGTGGAGTTAGGCATTTATTTGTAAAGACACCGAGATACCACACATTACACATCAGGAGTAACGCAGCTGCTGTCACAGAAGGTTACTTCTGGACAGATAAGTTGGAAGGACATGAGTATGCTCACCGTGCACACAGAGGTTTCATCCCCAGTCTTTACTCTGTTCCAAGCCAAAAGCTGCTCCAGGAGGCTGATTCTGTGCAGCAGCCAGGAAAATGCCAGCAGCAGCTCCCGACTACCTGCTGATCCATCCGAGGGGAGCTGATAGAGTTCTGGCCTGCCATAGCCGTGGTACCACAACGCTGATTTTACAAACCTGATTTGGTTATCTGAAAAGAAGAAAACAAGAATAACACACTGCACTGCTCGATGAATTTACCTATTCAGTTCTGGAAACTGCCATCTCCTCTGGGAGTTAAGATTTTTAATCGAGCCTAAGATTAGTGGAAGACAATGGAGACTACAGTCTTTATCAACAACTGATAAAGGACAGGAAGTAAAGGGTAAAAGCCCTTATGCTGCCCCATTCTGATCTACAGGAACTACTGCTAAAGGAAGAGTATTGGGGTTCGAACTACATGATCTTTAAGGTCCCTTCCCACCCAAACCATTATATGATTCTATGAAAAGAAGACATTTCAAAGTTTAGATCAGGATTAGTAATGGCATCTGGAAGATTAACAAAGGCAAAAAAGGTAAATAGCCATCGCCACTGTAACAGGACTCCAATTCATCTATTCATTTTTTATGAGCCACCAGGCATGCTATGAATTAGTAAACACTGAGTCACTTTACTCCTGAATGAAACTGGAATTCAGAGATAGGCATTTTAAAGCCTGCTACAAATCTCTGAGCAGCAGTGAGCAGGCAGAGATAGTGCAGCACTCCACACTGCATACCAGACCACATGCACTATTTAATTCTCAGAAATGCTCTGATCCATGATCCTTCACACCAGCAAATGTTACCTGACAGCTACAAGGCAGGCACTACAGAACTGTAAAATACTGAGGAAACACAGAGAAAATTATTATTAAAAAAGGTCCTAACCAGTAAGCCTCAGCTTGGTACCAAGTCCAAACTATATAAAGAACGCAATTAGGAAGCACAATGATAAACAATACATACTGGGGAAAATCCAACAGTTGTTTTAAAAGGAAGTCCTGCTCAAAAAGCTTCTAGAGTTCTCCAAAGGCAACAAGCAGCAACTGAATAAGGAAGATTCAACCAAGGCAGGACATTTAGACTTCCCAGCATGATTCAACTGGCGCAAAGAAACTAAGGCACTGTGGTGGAGGGAGAGGGGTGGCCCTTGAATCGATGACAAGTGCCTAGCAGACAAGAACCAGACTGTAGGAACAAATAGCGGTTTCACATGAGAGCTCTGTACTAAGCAGCTGCTGTCCAACTAACTCAAAATGACACACAGACAATGTGACAGTGACAGAAAAATTGATGTTGGTGTGACACTACTCAGTAGTAAGGAATGCAGGCAGATTGTGAAGAACTGCAGAACTTAATGAGCCCAAGATTTAAAATGACAGCTAAAATTATTTCTAGAAAAAAATGATGCAGATGAGAAAAAACAATCATAACTTTACTGACATAACAATAGGCTTGAAGCTGATCACTGGACTCAGGAAGACAATCTTGGATCATGGGATTTTTCAGGACAGTATCACACTTGGTTCTCATCTGCATATAAATGCAAACTGGATGTAAGAAACCCAGAAAGGAAAGAAAACAGACCACAGGGAACAACATTATACTGTTGTCTATACCCACTGGGACCCCACATCTCAAATATCCAGTGTGATTTTAGTTCTTCAGTCCCAAAAAGGCTACAGAAGACTTGGGGAGGGGTGCAGGGAGGGAAAGGGACGGACAAGTACAGAACAGGTTCACTGTAAGAACTGATGACGTAGACCAAGAAGATGACTGAGAATGGGTATGCCAAAAGTGTTCAAAACCATAACTGGTGGAATGGGTGAATAGGGAATAATCGTCTTTGCACAATACCCAGTACAAGAACTGTAAGCCTCCAAAGTTAGTAAGCATGGGAGTCAAGACAAGTTAAAGAGATGTTCTTCACACATACAGCAAAGCTCTATATTTTCTGGCCATGTGAAACTATGGACAACCAGAATCACACAGGATCAAGGAGAAACTGGATTTATGGAAGAGGAGTTCATGGAAACTTATTAAATACAAAGACACCCTCTCTGGTTTGAAAGTCTGAGACATAAATCATTGGAGGCTGAAAGAATAGCCCCCGAAAGCATTGTTCTACATTCGCTCTTTCCTTTCCCCTGGGCATCCATTTTGACAGCCGCCACAGCTCGATGGAGCTAAAGGAACATTCAGTTTGATACAGTTTAGGCATTCTTACAAAGTAAGGAATAAAGTAATTCCCCTTTTCCAGTGTAATGCTTCAGTATCTCTTGTACAGTTTCATAAAAAAAAGGTACAGACACACACACACAAAAATAACAGGAAGTACAACCCTCATACAATCAGGGATTGTCACTGCTGTCCTTGATTAACATACCAATTCACCACATTACATACTCATTCACCTCCTCCTTTCCACTTGTAAAAACATCCCTTAGCTTTGACACATCTTCAATCTTCGTCTGGCATTGACTGCTGAAGCTCAAAAACCACATAACCACCAACTTCAAAAGAAAACAAAAAAAGCCAAGAAAAAAATCCTGTTGCTTTCGAAACAAATTTGTTAATTACAAGAGACTCTCACAGTGAAGAGTGGTTGATTTAACTTGATTTGCAAAATGTTAAAGGAATCTTATCCACCAGAAGTAATACAAAGCCAAGACGCAGGGAGGAGCTATAAACTGACCTATGCTAGTAATCCTAGAGGAGCAGCACATTGCTACAGCTCTGCTGAGGCTGGAAGGAGCTGGTAGTTGTAGAGAGCCACCAATCCCCGTGCCCTGACAAACCAGAGGAAGGTATATCATTTGCACTTTTTGACAAACTTTAGGATTTAGAGAATAAAGGCTGTGGATCCCTAAGAACATATGCCTACTTCCACAATGCTCCTCAATCCAAATGGAGACCTGAAAAGTGTTATACAGGTGTATTATGCACATCTTCAGCACCAGGAGCAGGAATACATGATTGGCCACTCAACAGCTATAAATTAATTCCTAACAAAGACATTAGCCATGACTGAAGAACAAAAAACAAAATCAGGATCATGATTAAGCAGGTGACACAACACTGCAGAGCTACTTATTTTTTGCAGGACCAGTGTTTTGCATAGCAGAGCTTCTGCAGACGCACATGACAGTCAGACAACTGGTTCTAAACCTAGCTTGTTTTTGCATTACAGACACAGAAATGAAACCCAAACACCTAAAATCATTCCACTTGCTCTTTCTGCAGAAACTGTGAATGTAAAAACAAGCAGCTTCCCTTCACAATGCCAGGGTGGCAGAAACACACACGGTCTGCTAAAAATCTTGCTGCAGACATGCACTCCAATCCCTCATGGACAGGGGAGCACTCAGGTATTAGAGATTTTATTTTGATCACTTTGGAACATTCTCATGTGAGCTAGATTTTTTTATGTTGTCCTTTCCTTTTATTTGTGTGTTTGTCAGGAAAGGAACAGATAAAGGCAGAAATATTCCAAAAGGAAGGAAGATCAGGATGTGCTTTCCTCCTATTTCAAAGCAAACAAGTATCACATGCTGCCATCTGCAGTTCAAGGAGCTCCCCAAGAAATCAGATATCAAAGAGAAGGAATACAGAGCAAGCCAGGTGTTTTTTTGCTTTATTACTGTTTCCCTGCTCTGAAATAGCACTCAGAACCAGATCCACCAAGGCACTTTGCCACCTGAATTTCTGCTGTTTTGGTCCTTTATCTCCCCCTATTTCATCACCCCCTCTGCAACACACTGCCCTCACGTGCAAGGGTACGATTGGTGTGAGTATCAGGCAGGAATTATGGTCAAAGCATGGATCTGGAACTGGGGCTCAAAGAGCCTTTCTGTGACATTAGAGAAGCCACTTAGTTTTCCCCATCTCTGAAATGCTCCGCTTGTAAGGAAACGGTGCTCAGAAAAATGGCAGTAGAGGCTACGTAGGTACTTAGGAACAAGAGATTCCTCCACAGTGTGCAGTCAAGAGAGAAGAAGAACTATCACTCAGATCGCAGATAACACCAGTCTATCAGATATCTTCGTCTTTGAGAATGTCTTCTTACAGCATTTCATTAGGATTAGCCAATTTATAGAGACAGACCTGCATAATCCTTTCAACAAATCCTCTTCCATATACACATTATTTATAAAAGTACATTCAGTAAGACTAAGCCGGGGATGAACCTTAGGGTTCGGTTCTCTTAGAACTATACTCAAGCTGTGCTCTTCTGCACTATGAATCCTCCAAAATATTTTCAGTTAATTACAACATGATACTCAAATAAGGGTTACGCATTCGCCTAGCAGGCTAAGATGGAAAGAAATTAAATCAAGTACAAGAACAGACACAGATACATTACTTCACGCACTCAGGCAAGAAACACCTGCATAGGTAGTGGTGTTGTGGGAAACCACTGCTGCAGAAGGATATTTTCTGTTTCATTTGTCAAACAAACAAAAATATATTGCAGCTCCAGTCCTCTTTCCTACTATATAAAAAAAAATGAAAATGAACTGCAAGTCCAGAAAAGGAACATTTCCTCCAACTATCTAAACGCATATTGCACTGCTGCCTGCTGTGGTTGTTAGGTTGTTAACCAAGTCTATCAGTGCCCAGCCTCTGTGAAGAAAAAGCAGCATGAAACCACTAATCATGACTTCATCAGTAAGGTTACGGCCGGAGTACTATTACACAGCTTACTTTGACTCGAACTCCACTGACGAGAGACCCACTGCTCTGACATGTTTAAGGGGACGGAGTATATTAACAGCTTCCCACCAAAGTTTACAGTAAATATTTTTTACTGTGTGAAGAAAAAGTTATTCCAAAATGAGAAATCAAAAGAGTCATTTGCAGAATTTTATAACCACTGCCTGGCAGGCTTCAGTGCAGTTTCTGGTTTCTTTTTGCAACATTTTAAAACATCAAATGGTGTAGTTTTATAGGTGAGTTTTTGAATACTTTAATTTTCTTCTAGCTCAGCAATAAAATTCATCAGCCATTTAAAGACATGATGCAGAAAGTTTTTCTAAACAATATCACATCACAACCATAAAGGGAAACACCAGTAGCTGTTCTAGTCAAAGCAAATTTAGTCTCCTCTAAAATTCACGTATATAGCAAGATGAGATCAAAAACTGACTAATGAAAACTACTAACTTGAAACAGAAATACACACTGGGGTGTAACTTCAAAAGTCACTTGATAAAAAGTACTTCCCAGATAAAGGACAAATTTTCTGGGAAAATCTATCCACTTCCATGGGCAAAACTTGTAAAAGCATTTTTTCATTGCAATGCACCACTTTCTTTTAGCGCCTCACAACTGCAAACGGCCCGATATCTGGAATGCAATCCTTGAAACGTAGATCTCACTCTAAAGAGCAGTGAGAAGAACCACTGTGACCTCAGCACCACATGCAGACTACAAGCCAAAATTCAAGCATTTCCTCTGGAAGGACTTTTATCCTAAAAAAAGAAAGAAGGGTACAAGACCATTTGAGTACAGGTTCTCTTTTCCAGAAAGCTGTTCCTATGCCTGTGTACACTGTAACCCTCCCACTGAAGGAGTCTTCACAGACTTCCTCTTTGACCCGGCCACTGCTGCTCTCCTTGTTTTAACTAAGATAATTAAGAGGCTGTACTAAAACAGCAAAGAAAGGAATTCCTGATCCATGGACTAAAGCACTAGACATGGATTAAAGGTATCCATTCCAATTCTTTGTGGTGCTACAGGATCCAGTACAAACCTGAGAAAAGTTATTTAGTCCCTATGCTCAAGGCTTCCGCTTCATTTCCATGCAATAGACCATAAGTGATCTGGAGCAGGGACAGAGAAGGCAGTAAAATATTGATTGTATTTCACAGCAGACAACTCATTCAATTGGCCAAACAAAGCCAATTCGTGTAACTTGAAAAACTGAGTTTCAGCTTTAATCACTGTGTAGAGACTAAACACATGTAGCTTGACAATTCTCAACAGAACCACACATTCCTACCTTGCAATCCACCAGAAGAAGATGGGTTTGCTATCTCTAGAGCCAGCAACCTGCCACATGCACACAGAAATGCTCTTTCCAAGTGCTACAAGTAGTTAGCATGGGAGCAGCTGATTCAACAAGGCCGCACTTCTGTGCAGGACCACCTCAAAGCAGATATGGGACACAGCCAATAAATGGCATTACCATACACAGCACAATGTGGCTTAGCAGAAAAGCAAAAACAGACGGATGAAAAATAGCAGTCCTATGAGTAAGACAGAACCATGCTGACTGCCTGCTAAGCTACGTTTCACACTCCTTGAGAAATCTCATCCACAACGCTTAGCCATTTTTAACTCACTTTACAGAGCAATCCAGTTCCCAGCTCTTCAGGGACTAAACCAATGCTGCTCAGGGTTTTTTCGCTTTCAACAGCAGAAGTGGATTTTAAGTGGTTCTGGTCTGAGGAGACCTCTATCTACCACAGACAACCCCAGTCTCAAAAACTCCTCCAACAATGAAAGGGCTCTAGACAGCTTTCAAGTCTGGGGAGTCATATGGTACCTGGAAAAACATACATTTAGGAAGTAAATAATGCTCTGTCATTGCAAGAAGCCAACATGCATGCAGCTTCTCCCTGGAATAGTGGCCCTGTCCATAGCGATATTCACACACACTTTACTTTTTGCTTTTCTATGACTTCAGTGCAAAACGCTGTCTTTATGGTTCATATGCCCTGACATATTAACCACAGAATCATCCATCGTATGTGGAATGGAGAAAGATGGAATCAAAGAAAAAAAAAATCTACTTCTGTAACTATCTCTGCAGATGCTGAGAATGCGTAAGACCACTGCAGAGATTTATCTGCAGTAAAATGTCAAAGGGAAGCAAGGGTCCCTAGCAGATGCAAGAGCATACCAGTTTCCTGGAGAAAGCTGGGCAAAGGGGAGTAAACCAGCCTGCACAGCTGCAATGCAACAGAAAGTTGGCAGCACAGGTATTCAAATCGGATCGTTCCTGACATGGTGCAAGAAGACAAAGAAAAGATGCTACAAAACCAGCCCCAGTATTACCCTGGGGCAGATGGAAATCACAGAAACAGCCAGATTAAGTTACCTATGGCATCAGATTCAGTCCACTTGCCTCTGTGGATTTGTTTCAGAAGAGTGTAGAGCAGCCTCCAGAAATCCAGGCTCTGCAAAAGAAGAGAGTTGGGGGAGATCAGCAGGCAAAGTATCTGCAATATATTTTGTATTATTTAGGCAATTAAATGTATATCTGAGCATCACTTGTTACATGGAGGAGCACATCTGCATCCTGCCAACACTGTTGAATCAGGCACATTGACATATTAGCAGTCTTATGAATGCTATCTATAGTAAGAGGCATTCGAAAAGAGGAACAGCTACTAACGCTAGCTCCACAGCAAGACCCAGCACTCACACTTTTGAGGCACAGGCATATAGCACAGCTTCCAAAATACCTACTCTGACATTGCCACATATCACAGAATGGAAGGGGCTCGCTCAAAGGGATCTCTAGAGATCCTCTATTCCAAAGCCCCTGCTAAAGCAGATTTACCTACAGCAGATTCACGAGATTGCATTCAGGTAGCTTTCGAGTACATCCAGAGAAGACAACTCCACAACCTCTCTGGGTAGCCAGTTCCTACGCTCTGTCACCCCTAAAGTAACAAAGTTTTCCTCACGTTCAGATGGAACTTCCTACGTTCAAGTTTTTGCATGCTGCTCCTTGTCCTGTCACCAAGATCCACTAAGAAGAGTCTTGACACCTGCCCTTTAGATATTTATAAAGCATTGATGAGATCCCCTTTCAGTCTTCTCTTCTCCAGGATAAACAAATTCAAGTCTCTCAGCCTTGCCTCATAAGAAAGATACTGCAGTCCCTTGATCATTTTTGCAGTCCTCCACAGGACTCAAAAAAGACAAGGAGCTACACTCGTAGCTCCTTCTCTTTCTTAAACTGGGGAGCACAGAACTGGACACAGTACTCCAGGTATGGCCTCACTAGGGAAGAGTAGCTTTAATGCAGTCCAGCAGATCATTGGCCTCCTTGGCCACAAGAACATGTGGGTGGCTCATGGTCAACTTGTTGTCCATGAGGACTCCCAGGTCCTTCTCTGAAGCACTGCCTTCCAGAAGATCAACTCATAACCTGTACTGGTACACAGGGCTGTTTCTCCCTAGGTGCAGGACCCCACACTTGCACTTGTTGAACTTCATTAGGTTCCACTCCGCCCAACTTTCCAGCTTCTCCAGGTCTTGCTGTATGGTGGCACAGCCTTCTTGTGTGTCAGCCACCCCTCCCAGATTTGTGTCATCAGCAAACTTGCTGAGGGTACACTCTGTCTCCTCGTCTGGACCACTGATTAATATGTTGAACAAGACTGGGCCCAGTACTGACCCGTGGAGAACACCACTGGTTACAGGCCTCCAATTAGACTCTGTTACTGATCACAATCCCCTGAGCTCTGCCATTCAGCCAGTTCTCAATTCACCTCACCGTCCACTCACCTACCCCACAATTCCTAATCTTACCTGTGAAGATGTATGGGAAACAGTGTCAAAAGCTTCGCTCTCTGCTGCTCTCCCCTCATCAACCCAGCCAGTCATGCCATTGTAGACAGCTACCATATTGGTCAAGCATGATTTTCCCCTTGGTGAATCCATGTTGACCACTCCTGAAAATCTCTCCTTCCACATACTTAGAGATGACATCCAGAACAAGCTGTTTCCAGGGATGGAGGTGAGGCTAATTAGCCTGTGTCTTCCTGGGTCCTCCTCCTTGCCCTTTTTGAAGATTAGGGCAACAATGGCTTTCCTCCAGCCCTCAGGCATCTCTCCTGTTCTCCATGACCTTTCAAAGGGGCTCTGCAATAACATCTGCCAGTTTCCTCGGCTCTTGTGGGTACATGGATTTGTGGGTGTTGAGTTTGTCTCAATGACAACATGGCACCACTTGCCATAGTCAAACAAGCGCTTGAAGATGCCTAAAAGATCTGACCACAATAGCATCAACAATTCACAGACAAGAGGCAGCACACAATGATCTGGAACTGGAAATCATTCTTTGCCACACAAGGACAGCACGCAGACAAACTGAAACAGTGATTCTTACAGCTGGAATTTCATAAAACGCTTAAAATAGCTAACTGAGCAAGTGAACTGTGTGTGTGAGCTGGAGACCAAACAAGCCTCAAAGCATCGCTCTGGAATACCCCAAAGCAGAAAGGCCCAAGCTGGCACACAGCAAAGGGAGGCAGAGCCCAGCTGACACTAGGAAGGTGCTGCCGACAAGAGGGAAACACCAAGCCTTAACTGAAAACCGCCAGAAAATAAAGCCCTTTTAGAGCAGCGAGCTTGAAAGCCGCACACCGCAGTGCCCGCTGGAGCCCACACGGAGACCTCCCCACCCAGGCCGTCTCCACCCCCGGGCCGAGTCCCAC
>VZRU01010004.1:15613-47730 GCA_013398155.1 Pedionomus torquatus | reverse complement strand
TCGCTCAGGGTTTGGCTGAAACCACGACACCGGTTTTCTTTCTCTAGGCATTGAAGTGGGCAGATCTGTGGGAAACTCAAAAACCCCAGGAGAGCACTGTCACCTCTTGAGGCACATTATCTGAAACAGCAGTCACGTGTATTGAATTTGCAGTTAATCTCTTTTCCTGTTTTAAGTATGTTCAAATATGATGCAAGCTTAACATTAAAAAGCAGACTTTTTCTTATTTTGAAGAGACAAAAATCACTTTGGAACACACTTCAGGGGCCTGGCCCCGAGGCAGTATTTCACCTTCTGACCTTAACTTACTTCCATTTTTAAAAGAGTGAGAAGATTCACGCACCATATTCCTTTCATTCCAAGCAGCTTATAGTTTAGAGAAAGGACATGACAGGAGAAGTTCTGCAATAAACTACATTTCTCCTGTTTGGTGCACAACTTTTAATCTCACTCTATTTTAAGGATGCCCAAATAACTTTTCTAAGTGTAGTCTGAAGATGCCATTTTTCCTACTTTTGGTCATAACTGTTCTCCAGATCGTTTTTTAGATACATAGCCTTCTTCATTCCCACACGCAAGCAATGATCGTGGTTTGTTTTAAACACCACTTCCCAAAGTTTTCTCTATTTCCTTTCCACTGTTACTTTTCAGATCACAGTATTAAAAACCCAAAACACTCCAACAAAACCCAAGCCTTCAGTCAATAAGGAGCTGCGAGTGCTGTGTGCTCGTTAGCATCCTCATGGAGATTGGGAAATGCCACCTACAGGGGAAACAGATTCTGGGCCTCCGGATGTATCCAGAAATACGGCAAGGAACAAGACAAAGAAGAACAAGAAACAGATCTTAAAATATTAGATTACTCTTCTGGTGAATCTTCCAGCAAGGTTTTATTAATTATCCAAAAAGCTAACGAGGGAACCCAAAATGTGCACCCACACTTTTGTGTCACACAACTCTCTTGGAAGCCTGGTGATGCTCTTCAAACACTTGTGCTGTACCATACATCCTCAGAAGCCTCTTCTTCCTTTAAAAGGAAAGGTAACTAGGACTTTCTCATATCTAAGTGGTAAGTGCTTTCTGCCTGTACTAACTGTAATTCTTTCAAGCCTGAAAAAAGCACAGAGAATATTATAAAATAAAAGGTAATACTTTACTTTTCTGTATCTATATTGTTTCATTCTGATAAATTATCTACAAAGGCATAAAACTTAAGCAACATTGTCCAATGCACTCAGAATGGTCCCAAATTCAATTACAGGTAAACCACATTAAAGATTTACTGTAAAGTAAACAAATGGGTGAAAAACTGTAATTTATTGAAACTCATAACTCAAAAAATATAAGATGCTGTAGTGTACAATATGTTACACAAAGCACCCTAGGGTGCACATTCAAGTCAAGTAATAACTCCATCGCCCCCCAAACCCTGGTACCCTAGTACTTGTTCCATATACAATCATGCACATTTACTCTTCAAGAGGAAGCCCCCAGTATTCTGATGTGTTAAATAGCACCAAAGTCAGCACAGTCCATTGAAGAAAAAAAAAAATAAATGGGGAGCTAAATTAACTTGGCCAACACTTTTGACAGCTATTATACATTCATGGAATAAACAGTCTAAACTAACCTAAACAGTGTGTACTGTAACAATTATTGTTCTAATGTGAAGTTCTCCCCATGTAGCAGTAGTGGAGGCGATCTGCTCTAAGCAAAACTACTTACGTACTCCCTACACAAAGCTCATCTGCCTTTTTTGTGGGAAATAAGTCTATGAGGGGTGTGGAAAACTTGGATCTCTCCAGAACAACTACTGGTCTTAAGTAATGAAGCTGTTTTAAGGCAAGGTCTCCACAGTCCGTTAGTGCCTTGTCCAAGATCGCCCTCAGATTTTCTAAAGATGGGGCAGATGATGATTCTGACAGCAAGGGCTGGATTTCTGTTAGCTGCCTGTGATTATTTTGGGGTACGATTACATTCTTGTCATTTACAAAGTTGTTGACAGGTATATCCCCTTGACTGCCTCCCTCTTTTTGCAAGGCCTTATCTACTGGCAACTGTTCAGCAGACTCCCATTCTGCTACCTCATCAAAATCATCATCGTCGTCATCTTTTCCTTCACTTTCTTGAATAAATTTTAAAAATGAAGACTCAAATCCCATTGGTTTGTATGTCTTTAAATCAAAAGGTTTGGACACTGGAGGCTTCTGAATTTTGTCTTTTGTAGCACAAAGTACATTTCTTTTTGCATTTTGATTAACTTCACTATGCTGACACCCTTCTGGGTCTTTCTCTCTCGGCAGCTCTAATTGTACACTGGAGAAATAAGAGCTATTCTCTCTCTCACTTTTTTCAGACAAATCTTCAGTTTTACGTGTAACTGTCTCCCTGACGTTATGCTCTTCCAAACAGGTGTTCTTTGAACTGTGGTTATATTTTAAAGTGCCTGAATACATAAAGGCACTCGCATCAAAACCCCCGCTACTGGATGGACATCTTTTTTGGTCTTCAGTGCTTACATCTGGAGGACCACAGTCAGCATTTGCAACAAGAGGCTTTCCACTTTCCTGCACGTTCTCAGGACTAGCTGATTTATCTTCTTTAACTTTTATGCCTTTTTTGTCCAAATCTGAAGCCGTTTCAGAGCAGGACTGCTTTTCAATCATGATGCCACATTTAACACAAACAACGAGTTTCTGAATCCGTTGCTCTATATACATATTGGTCATCTGGTGCGTGCGCTTGTAGTGCCTCACTATGCTGCTTTCCAATTTGACAACAGACAAACATCCCTGAACCATGCAAGGGTACTGGGTCTGGTTAGACTTCTCTTTGCACATTTGGAGGGCTTCCTCTTTCGTTTTGAAATTCATCAAATGTTTTTCTCTACTTCTGCTAATTTTTTTAGCTTTTGCTTTTAACTGCTTCCCATTCTGCTTGCTTGTGTCAAAACCGTCTTTCAAATAACTTTGTTCATTTTTATCTTTATTTTGATTATCTTCCTCCTCTCTCTGATCTCCAAAGAGACTATCATAATATTCACTATGTCGGAAATAAACATGTTGAGAGTAGTGACTGTAATTTGTGAAAATTCGATCACAGCCATTAAGGTCACAATGGATTTCAAAATCTTTGTTTAATTTTTCTTCATTGGCATGTTCTTCGATTAGGTGCTGTTTAAGCTTATTAAAGGTATAAAATACAGCTGGGCAGTGGGGTTGGTTACAGGCAAATCTTGCAGATTCAGCTTCAGAAAGCAGTTTTTGATCCTCTATGTGTTCATTGTGGAAGTCACTACTATGCTTAGCAAGAGCTTTAGAACATAAAAAACGCTTACCACACTCTTTGTATTTGCATGCAAATATTTTTTTACATTTGACAAGTTCCCTTTTTGTTCTTGCCTTGTCTTTTTCTAAGCAGAGCTGTTCTTTATTATACTGGTGAACAGTTCTATAATGGCGAATCAAACCTTTCTGGTTGGTAAATGCCGAGTTGCAGCTTTTATGGATACAGTGAAATGGTTTGTGGTACTTATGCAATATATAACATAAGTTTCCTTTAGCAACTGTTCTTTTGCTTCCTCTTCCCTGCCTTGCTTCCAGTTCTTCCCTGCGACTCTCCAGGGAAGCCAGGTTTGTTGCTTTTCTTGTGACATTATTATCTGTCTCTTCACTGGACTCCAAATCTGTCTCAGAACTACAGTCTCCCTTTTTAGGATGACAGAGCTGCTCAGAGCGGTCTGAACGCCCAACATACTCCACGCTGGTTGCACAGACAGCTGCTGGAACAGTGCTATTTTTACGCACATCGTCTGTACATAAACCTGCATGATCAAATTTTTCATTAGAACATACCTTGTGAGCTGCCCTCTCACAGCCAATTTGATGTTTGTTTCTATAGTGAATTCTCAGGTGTGTTTTTCTTGTAAAAGATCTTTGGCAAATATGACACTTAAACGGCGAGTACCGATGCTGGAACATATTTAACTGAAGGACCATTTCCTTTGAATAGTTATGCTTTCTAACATAATGCATTAGGAGAGCTTCTCTGGTCACAAACTCACACGTACATCCATGACATTCACAGAAAAATGGTTTAGCTGCCAGCTGAGTAAGGTACTGGCTGGGTAAACTATCCTGTTGCTCTTGAAGCTGAGATTTTGAGGTAGTTTCTTCTGCTGACTCAGGGCACTTGGCATCCCTAGATGAATAGGACTGTAAAGAGCCCAAAAAAGGCTTGTGTCTTGAATTCTGAATGTTAGAATTTTTTAAGCTTAGGTGTTTCAAACCTAACATTAATTCCAACATGTTATCTTCAATATTCGATTCTTTAGTACTATCATAAAAAGATGTTTCTGGGGAAGAAGGACAAGTTTCTTCCTTCAGGCCACTGCTTCCTTTAGCATCTATAATACAATACAAGCTTTCTGGAGAGTCAGCATTCGTATCTGAATTATGACCTAGTTCTGTACTAATGTCTGCAAGGGAATTACTGTCCTGAGCATCACTCAACAGATCGAGAAAGTCTTTCGTTTTCATCTCTGTACTTTTTTTACCTTTAAAGTTATATGGATGGGCCCTGCGAAGGTGTTTTTGCATACTTCTGGAATTTTTGTGAATGGAACAGCAGCCTTCAAAGCCACAGGAAAGTTTTTTTTCATGACAGCAAACTGGCACATCGGAACACTGTTGTTTCACATCTGCTGGATGAAAGACTCCTTCCTGGGGCAACAGAAAACCTGGCACTGATTGACTGTGAGCCATTGTTTCAATCAGTAGAGGAGACACCTGGCCTGGGTTTACTGCTGCATCTGCACTGTGGTCCCCACAATGAAGACTGCAGTTACTTTCACTGTCTAGATCCTCACTGTCAGAGAGAGCCTCTTCCTTTATCTGTGGAACTTCCTGAGAGCCTGAGGGATCCAAATTATCATTCAGACTGGAATTTTCAGATTGTTCAAGCAGCTGAGACTCTGGCAGATAACTGCATTTGTCTTTTGAAACAGATTGTTCAAGTTTTAGTGTTTGCTTCACATCTCCATTTGACACTTCAATATTATGCACTGCAAGGTGATTCTGAAATTCAGTTTTTGAATAATAAAACTTTTTGCAACCAAAGAAGTTGCAGGTGTACGATGCATCTCTGAAATGCTGTGCCTCATGGTGGTAAAGCTGCCCTAAGTCACTGAAAACAATATTACAGCCATTTAACTCACATTTATAACGAAGATCATCATGGGTTTGTTTGTGATTGAGAAGCTCATTAACGGACCCAAATCTCGCGTAACAGTCCATTGACACACACATGTATGGCTGAGGTCCACAGTGCACGCGTTCGTGCTCTCGCAAATGAAAGGATGTCATGAAGTGTCGGCGACAGAAAGCACACTTCTCTCTCCTGTTTTTCATATCCAAGTAGTGCTTTGCATTCTCATCGTTGTTTTGATGTTCAGCTTTCAGGTGCACGCTTAAGTACTTGAACTGTTTAAATACTCTAGAACAATCTGTTCCAGGACACGGATAGATATCTCTGTCTTGTAGCTGGCAATTTTCCAGTTGGCTAAATGTGACATATTCTTGGGTGTCATTTTCAAAGTTTTCAGGCAGCTGTGGTTGATGTGACTTTTCCTGAAACGCTGGAGGCGGGCTGCTGGATGCTGTTGTTTTTTGAGGTGACCTTTCTTTTTTCAGTATTATTTTCTTCTTAGGTCTGTGTGTTCTACTAGGTGGCATTTTAACATGTTCCATTACATGTGGTACAAAAAATTCCTTTCTCTTGAACTTTTTTGTACACACTGGACACGTATACACGCCATCTTCCATATGCATTTTAGAATGATGCAGTATTCTAGCCTCTATACACTCCCTTTTGCAGAGCACACAAAAAAATTTGTATTGAAGCCATCTCTGGTATCTTTCTGAAGAACCAATTGGTTTTTTTACTCTTGCTTTTTCTTTCGGGTGGTTTATCGCGTCTTTTCCATCATAATATTTATGTTCTTTTGCCTCATCATAGTCACTAAAGAAAGTTTCTAACATGTCGGTTTCATTGACTGACATATTACAACTCACATCATCCTCAGAATCAGAAGCTACTTTTCCTAATAGTTTAAGGCAATGTCGCTTTAAAGTCTTCCAGTCCCAAAATTCAGGATCAAATGGCCAATATGCTTTTAAAGCTAACAGCAGCTCACAACGGAGCGAATTTGGAACTAGTGCATTTTCTTCATCAAATTTTTGATCTGGTTGCATATAGAGCTCTTCCAACACATTGAATCCACTCAAAGTTGGCTCAAGTAAAAATTCCGTGAGCTGACAAGCTCTTCGAACTTCAAGGTCTTCTGGTAAAAGGCATGCAATAGTTTTACATACTGATGTCTTCATTTCATCGCTTCCGTTTGATCTGATCTGAAGGGCTCTCACACATAACAGAACAGACACCGCAAGCCCTGCTTCTTCCGCCTGTTTTGAAAAACAAACAAACAAACAACACCCATAAATGTTAATTTTCTTTGATAACTACATTCTCTCCAGACCTGTTCTACAAAAATAACATGCAACAAGAGCACCCAGTAGACAGGGGCCCATTCAGAATGTATTCGGCTTCTGAGTGTTAAGTGCATAAAGTCACCGAGCAGACTCAAAAGAGTTGTAGTTTACTTTACATGGGGGATCTCTTCTACTTCTCAAGTGAGGGAGCCACTTCACTTTTAGTGCACTTTGTGGAGGAGTCACGTGAACTACTTCAGGGATTAGATATTGCAGAGCATCTTTCTAACTCCTCTCTTTGTTGAGTGACTTTCAATTGCCACTAAATCAGACGTCTAAAAGAGAGTGATGTAAATCTTCCATATACTTTCCTCTCACAGCAGTCACACTGAGTGACTTCAGAACATGCATTACTGTCTAATAAGGAAATCAATCTAAATTTACACCCTGAAACAAAACAACCTTCAACAGCATAAGCAGTACAGTAGCAGAAATGATTCTCAGTAACAATAACTGGCATTTCACTTCCAAACATCTTCTGAGAAGCCTATGCAACTTTGAGATGCTGCTCAACAGCATACCTGCAAATAATGTTCACACACCCATTTAAAAAAAAATAGTAGGTCCCAAATTCTACATGGACATAATTGAAAGCTACTTTTTTTCCAAAAGCATACTTTTCAGCATTAAAAATCTGAATGCATTAAGTAATTATTTAGTCATTTTTAGTAAAGATAGGTCACAGTCAGGATATTGATGAATAGTATAGAGATGTGTTGGCTCACAACCGCATCAGCTCTGATGGTAAAGAATTAAGACCAAGTTAAAAGAAGAGCAAGCCCTTAAACTCAGTACACACTGCCTATTGGAAGTCATGCAATACTTCTTTAATTCAATAACAGTGCTAATTTGCTAGACAGCTATAAAAAAAAAGCTATTTCCCCAGGAGAAGACATTTAATGAGTTTTAGCAGGAAACACAGAAAGAACTAGTATATGATTAACAATATTGTGCTTCACACACATTTTAGAAGTTGATATAGGTCAACTTTAGACAAAGTAGGAGAAAACATTTCTGTATGCAATCGCTACTGGAATTCATCTTTGCTAACTTAAGAGTTCCAGACTCTCCTCTATGGTCTGTTAAAAGGACAATTCTGTAAGCTTATGAAGAGCATGCTTTATCTGCCTCCTGGGTAGATGAATCAGGGGAAATCTTTCCATTATTTTTCAAACAGAAATCATGAGTTCATAAAAATTGCTGTTAAACATCCTTTGAACCTTTCTGCAACTTTCTAAAAATAGGCATCAGAATAGAAGGTAGAAATTCAGATGTGATTTTATCTCACATTCCGAGGAAAAGTATTTTCTCAAAATACAAAAATATGAGATATTTTAGCCAAGTCTCCATCTCTTTGAGATGTTGCAGAAAATTATCGCTGTGCCTCACATCTAAGCAGGTATCAGACCAAAACACGTCTCTGCTTTCTTTGCAAAACACTGTCACACTGCATTTTCAGAGTAGCAGACGAACTATCCCACACCCACTGAATGTCACTCCAATGTGTCAGGCTGACACAAGGCTACAGCGGCAGGCATTTTTCAGAAGTGCTAATAATTTACTAATAAAATTAGACAGTATGAGTAATGGAATAGGCTATATTTCATATCAATTCAGTAGAATTAAGACAACAGTAACTTCACATAAACAGTTCTTCTGCATCAAAAGACTCCAGACTGCACCTTACTTACTTCAGATTGTATGACTCGTATCAAGAAAAATAAATGCTGTAGCGTCTTGGCAATGATACCAAACTGACGACATCTCTCCAGAAAGGAATCTAAAGAAGGATCTATTCTTCTCTGCAATTTGCTCCAGAAAAGTGTCAGTTCCCTGCAAAGAGTTGAAAGTAGAATGTAAGAAGATTGTAGATCTATTAAACATGTCCAGATTCTGCACACTTTAGTTCATAGTTGATGCCACAACAATTTAAGTGTTATTAAAAATCAGCACACACTTCAGTGAGGTCTCCATCGCTGAGATACCCAAGGTACCTTACTCCTAAACAAGCACCAGATCAAAACACAGCACAACTCCTGGCATTTAATGGAGAAAGACATTGGCAATGGGATTCATCTTGCTTAATGCAGGCATCTAGAGCTGCACACACTTCCCTTAGAGACAAGAAAAAAATCCCCACACTTGCCAAGCTTTAACTTTCCACACAGAAATTTAAAACAAGTAAGAAGAATCATAAGGTAAAGTCGCCACTTCTCTCCCACAAGGGAAGCGACTTAGATGTTGACAACAGCATTCAAACCATGCAATTGCCACTCAGAGCTTTAAAAGCTACCTCTAACAGCACAGGCTTTTTAAAGGGGGGGAGGGGTTAAAGGGTGCTGGCCTCTGCACATTCCTACTATTTACATCTCTATGGAAGAAACAAAAAAAAATGCAAACTCTCATGGGTCTAACTATTCAAGAAGGAAGAACTGAATTGCAACATCCTTTGTGGAACTACAACACTTAGGGGTTTAGTATCAATCCAGACAGCACTGACCCAGCGTCACTTACTGAGCTTATCTGTTGTTGAAGCATGATGACAACGTGAATGCTCTTTAGTTTTTAAATGATTGAAAAATTACTTTCGTCTAACTGCTCTACTACTGTAGCAAGATAAACCCTTATTTTGCCACAAGTTATCTACAAAGTACTTCAGCCTGATGTACTTCTCAAGTTAAAGATACATCCACTTGTGCTATGTATTTTTCTACCGTATTACCTCACTTCTCTCATGCTGAAGCCAGCGAGGAACGATTAGGAGCAGCAGGAACACTCACTACTTACCAAGAGCAATACACATTAGCTGTCTGAAGCTGATGAGTAAGGTACGTTGTACAAAGAATAAATGCGGTATTTTCTTGTCCCTCAGATTCCAGATTACATATGATGTCCAGTACTTCTTTGCAATCCACCTTTGCGATCTTAAAGAAGAAAATTAAAAGAAAAGGCACTTTATTCTCATCTGGTTTACAGAAGAAATGCATGCTTACTGTATCAAAGGAAGTGGTGTCTCAAACACATGAGCAAAACACTATGTCTCATTTTAATACCCAGAGATCATAACACACCTTTCAAGTACAGAAGAGCATAAGAAGTTCAGGTATGTTAATTCTGAACCCTTCTCAGCACTAGTTTTCTTTGGGACCATCTTCCATTTTGGGCAGCTTAGCAAAATATGTACAGGCAACAATCCTAAACTTCCCACTCCTCTGTACTGTGCAGGCATCCCTGTTTTCCTTTTGAGAATTAAAACTCAAGTCCAAAAAGGTCAAGAGATGTGAAAGAGTCAGCCTCCTGTACTCTTTGTCGACCAGTGTTAATTCTGAACAATTGCTCTCCAGAGTATGATGTTAAAAACAGAAGTGCCCACAGGAGGAACAAATACTGTGAAAGTTCTGGAAAGCCTACTTAAACTTACTGTCTATCTGTGTACCAAAACAGAGCAGTACCTTGGTTATAAGCCAAGGATTTTAGACCACCAACAGTAATTAGGAAGTGCTTTTATTAAGACAACTCTATTTTTAATACACTTTTTTCACCAGATCTATTCCATTTCACAGAACAGGCTGCACTCAAGCAACATCTACTTCGATCAGCTGTTGCTACTATAAACAATTCCAACCTCTTGCTAATCATGAAAAGCAACGATATGGAAAGAACAAAGTGAGGGTAAAATACATCAAACTAATTTTCACAGATATCTCATTCAGCAGGAAGAGCAGAAGCAGGTACATTATCCCACTTTTTCACCCAGGCGTTGACTGACCAATGTCAACATTTTCTAGGGTCCACCAACCCGTGTTTGACTTGAGACCTGTGACTGGCCTTTTGCACCGGACAATTCTCGAACTGCAAGTGTTCGCAGATGTGTCAGGTTTGCATTTGAAAAAGAGTAAGAAGTAGCAAATTGTGACAAAAACCCCCGACCAAAATATTCTCACCTCTGCCAAGAGAAACACCTGAAGAACTGATTCAAGTCACAATACTTTGCTAGTATTAGGGGACAGACTCCATTGCTCCTGGAGCGTCAGAGACAATAAGCACTTACAACATCCACAAACCACGTGCCATCTCCAGCGGGCTGGAGAAGAGAGAAAGCAAGTCCATAACGAATGGCCACCTGAAAGAATTCTGAAGGTGTTCACCACCGCACAGCAAAGAACGTGGCTGTTCTAGCTTACACATCACAACCGAAGGATACTGCTGCACACCACCTCCCTCCAACCTCCCCTGCCAGCAGCACCTTTCCTGTGCCCTCACCCGCCTCCAGTGCTTGCGGGCACACAGCCCTTCAGCTCCTGCGGAGTCTGTTCCATGGCTGGGCAACCCCCATCCTCCTGCAGCCCTCCAACATCTCTCCACTCAATCTTTCCAATTCTTTATAGATTACAACTTCCATCAGCACATTTCATAAAGCAAATGAGGAAAACAAATCTAAGTGACCAGCACTTTTGTCTTTGATAATTTCCAGAATTATATTTTGCCAACTCCCCAGTAACTGCAGATGTTCCTAGGTAAGCCAGAGGCTGCCTGCAGTGATTCAATACAAGCCTGATCTTTGCTTTTAGAAAACCAAAAACTGTCAGTGCATGTAGATATGGGATATATTTTCTCCACAAAACTGAAGACAACCTGGCAGCCTACCTGTGACCTACCTGGCCAAGCTTCCCAGTTCCATTAGAGGAACAATCACCGAACTACACTGCCACTGTTCTAAAAACTACAAACTTAAACCCCACTGACTAGGGTCTTCTAGGCTACAGAACAAAAACCAAACAAAACCAACCCAAACCCTTATTTTTAATAACCATCAGTTACTCCTCACTCAGATTCACAGCGTAACAAGACATGGAGCTTCTCCAAAACCAGGCATGTCTGTGGCGTTTGGAGCTGCCTGCAGTCACACAGCATACCGGAGTTGCTCTCCTCACAGAAACTGGATTCTTTTTGGCCAAATTCACCCATATTCAGGGCAGTAAGTACTTGAGTAAGAAACGAGGTGATTTGTTTTTTCAAGTCCTGTTTATTTCTAATTTTGTCAACCCCTTTAAGACTTCATTATTTTTGGTTTTGCTTTTTCTTCATTTGGGGTGGATTTTTAAAAAAATAATATTTAAGTCAAAAATTCCAAATGCACAACTTCAAATCATCCAGCAATATCCAGGCAGTCACTTAAGTGACAAAACAGACACTTACTAAATTAAAATAAGCATAGAATGCTGTCCAATGGATCTCTTATTTTATTAGAAATCAAACAAGACACAGCTGAACAAAAGTTCAGAGACCACACAACGAACAGTACTAAGATACTTTAAAATTAGAGTTGCTGAAAAATGTTGTCATCTTCAGCCCGTTCCATTAGCAAGAAAGATGCCGGTTTATTCCTCAAAGTTATTCCACAGAACTTAAGATTTATTTTCTTTTTTTCTTCCATGTCGTTTGAAGACAACATTTTAACATTACGAGGACACTTCGTTTCTTATGTCATCATAAAAATTTCCTACCAATAACCTAACCTTTCTACTCATTTTTCAGTAGGACGTCACGTTAATACTCCTTAAAAAAGGGGCACCAAGTCTCTTGTCTGGGGAGACTTTCTCTCCTTTCAGGAGCTAGAGATGTACCATGCACTGGCCAAAAGCAATTTAGTTTCAGCTCAGAGAGCATGAACTCCCACTGGCTGAGCTGGGACAACATACTCTCAAGTCTCAATGCAGGGTACTCTTCTGTAGCGTATTAGTTTATTTGGTTTTAACAACGCTGCTATAGCTACAAGAATTTGGGAGCTGCCATCTCAAGATTTAACAAAATAACATCTTTTATTTCCAAAGTATTTCATTAAGCATAGCACGTGTTGGATTCGAAGGGACATTAATGCCATCCAGTCCTGTCCCCTGCCCTGGGCAGGGACACCTCCCACCAGGTTGCTCCAAGCCCCGTCCAGCCTGGCCTTGAACCCCTCCAGGGATGGGGCAGCCACAGCTTCTCTGGGCAACCTGGGCCAGGGTCTCACCACCCTCACAGCAAAGAATTTCTTCATGAGACTGAATCTTAAACGTACCCTCTTCCAGTTTGAAGCCATTACCCCTTGTCCTATCACAACATGCCTGTCTAAAAAGTCCCTCTCTAGCTTTCTTGTTAGCCAACTTCAGATACTGTACAGCTGCTATAAGGTCTCCAAGGAGCCTTCTGTTCTCCACACCGACTGCTTTGAGGGCAGCCATCCAGCCATTTCCTCATCGACCAAGTGGCCCATCTATCAATTCTGTGTCTCTCCAATTTAGAGACAGGATGTCATGCAGGAAGGTCAGATGCTTTGCAGAAGTCCACGTAGATGACATCTGTTGGACTGCCCTTATCCAACAATGCTGTAACCTCACCACAGAAGGTCACCAAACGCGTCAGGCACGACTTGTCCATGGTGAAACCATGCTGGCTGCCACTGATCACGTCCTTATTTTCCATGTGCCTTTACAGAGATTCCAGGAGAATGGCTCCATGATCTTGCCAGGCACAGAAGTGAGTGACTGACCTGCAGTTTCATGGGTCTTTCTTTTTTCCCCTTTTTGGAAAATGAGGGTTATGTTTTCCCTTTTCTGGTCAGTGAGAACTTCACCAGACTTCCACAACTTTTCAAATAGAATGAGAAGTGACTTAGCAACTTCATCCGCCAGCTTGCCAGGACCCATGGATGGATTTCATCAGGTTCCTTAGATAGTCTCAAATCTGATCTTCACCTACAGTGCGTGGTTCTTCATTCTCATGGTCCCTGCCTTTGCCTTCTGCAGCTCAGGCAGTGTGGTCATCCATCTATTTTCCCCACTTATTATTAGACCTGATAACTTTCTACCCGAGGAAGACATGAACCTAAAAGTACAATTCTCTCCTGAAAACAAAGGCGAAAACAAGAGTGAAGTCTCAGATTTCAGCAATTTTGGAAAGAATGTTAGCTACACAGTAGGTGACCAATCATGCAAGAATCGTTACATGCAAATCCTCATTTTGCCAGTTTTTTACATCAACTAACTGACCTGAACAGTCTGGCTTCAGGTCTTTGTAAACCCTACCGTTTTAAAATACTGTTCTGATGCTAAGTGGTTTGATTTTCCCATAAAATTAATTGATTGATTACCATAATTAAGTGGTTACCATAATTTGATTCAATCCATCAATCTGTGTTCCAGCTTTTACATTTGATTGGCAAGTAAAGACTTTTCTGAGAATCTAGGTAAAACAGATACAGCTCAACTTCACAACTCTGAAATGAAACTAAAAACTGAATACAATCCAGTGTGATTTCTGTCATTCAGCAGCAGCAGCCAATCCAGCCAAAGAGAGCTTGCCAGTTACCCATTTGTCCCCAATGCCCCCAGTACACTGACTGTTTGCAGTGAGCTGTTAAATGCACCAAGTGCTCCTACGGTACAACAAACTGCAGAGACTGTCTAAGGATACTCCTATCCAAATACTTATTTTTCAAAAGAAGCATTTTTAAAGGAACGCTTTTTAAACAGTTTACATGTAGAACAAGAACACTCGAAGTAAGTCTGCCACTCACTCAGGAAGAGTAGACACTAGAGTTGTATTTTTTTAAAAAATGTGAACCTTCCCTCAGTTTCACAGACTTACTCCATTTCAAGTCTCATGTTTAAAATTACACCAAACTCATAACTCTACCAAGAACAGTGAGACTGACAAAATAAAAGATGTGTGAGGTCAAGGGGCAACAGAGGCAAGAGTTGTATGACTGCAATACGTTAACACTAATAATTACTATGACTGTTGCTCTAAAAAAAAGACTAACTACTGAAAATAAGTCTAGGGTTCTGAAGCAACAGCTCTAATGGGCTTTCCTTTTGTTTTGCAATTTCTTTTTTAAACTGCCTCTTTCCTAGGTTAGAACAGCTAGAAGAGAAGCAACTGCCTAGTAGTATTTGCATCAGAAAAGACAGCTTTCTAACTATGTTTTGCTTACAAGAGGAACTAAAGTTACAAGCCTTATTTCAACCTTGGAAACACATCTAAGCTCAAATGCAAGCACGTAACAGACTTACTACCCCAGCAGTGAATACAGCAGGCTGCAACAGACTGCTTCTCCTTTAGAGCTCTGCTGCAACAGTTTCATTTTTCAGCTGCAGTCCTTGTATTACAGAAATACATTCTAAAATGCCAAATAAACATACATTAAAAATGGACTACGGATTACTAACCTCCTTAATGGAGTCTTCATTAGGCAGCATAGAACAGACACACGTGATGTAGGCTTGACGAAAAGATGAAACATTTGCAATTTCTGGAGAGTCTGCACACAATTTTGACAAGAAAGTAGCTTGTGGGATGCAGTTTGACTTCATCAAATGCTTTATTCGCATCTGCAGAAAGGAAGGCCCTTCTCGCGTAATCAGTTTATTAGCTAGGAAAAGAAAAAAGCCTTTTGAGAACAAACCAATTTACAGCTGACACTTAAGCGAAATTTTATTACTGCATTTACATTTTCACTTTATTTTATTACAAATCTGTATAAGAATGGTCAGCTTTCTTATGAAACTCTAGGTATAATAAAAAGCAACAGCAATAAATGGAGTATTTGTAAGTGCAGACCAACTTAATGGGGATAAAAATGCTGGGCTATAGAAAACAGACACGTACCACCCTCAACCAAAAAATACATCCATTAAGGCAATATGTATACCCCAGCAGAGACTAAAGGGCATTTACCAGACCATATAGTGTTTTGAACAAGATACCAGTAGTTTATCTGAGATTCAGAATCTTCAACTTTTAATTGTAGCTTCATATTCCAAAGAACCAAAATAATTTCAAACAAAGCACGACAGACTTTTCAGCTGGAGATTTTTCCACCCAAGTTGTTGAAATCCCACCCAGTGCCAAAATACACAAAGTAAAGATGAGGGTGAAAACCTTATCTTTGTGGTACTTTGGAAGAATTGTGCTTAATTATGTTGTAAATCAACCTAATAGATCATTATGAGACTCGATGAACTAATTCAACATTAAAAATTTAACTTCAGTTACAAAAAATGTTTTTGTAAGTATTTACAAAATACTTACTGTATTTTTAAGTACATATATAAATGTATTTTTAAAAATATCACATACTTAGTTTGATTCTCTTCCCAGGACTTATCATAGAATCACAGGCTCTCTCAAGCTGGAAGGCAGCCACAATGTCCAACAGTCCAACCCCTTGCTCCTCGTGGAACTACCTAACACTTAACCAAGAGTACTGTCCAGATGCTTCTTGAACTCCTGCACGTTTGGTGTTCTTCACTCAGTGAAGAACCTTTTCTTCACATCTAATCTGACACAGCTTCACTCTGTTTCCTCGAGGCTGGTCTCCAGAGAGCAGAGATCAGCATCTCCCCCCTCCTCCCTCCACAAAGTTAAGGTAGCTCTTATTAAGTTGCCCAGGGCTGGTGATCCCTAAGGCCTCCCTACCCTGGAGGGAATCCACAGATCCTCCTAATGTAGTATCATTGGCAAACTTACTTAATGTACATTTGACTCCTGCACCCAGCTGAATGTTATAAAAAACATTAGAGCACTGGCCCTAAAACTGAGCCCTAGGGAACCCCCCTGGTGACTGATCACCAGCCTGATATAACCCCATTCACTGTAACCTTTTGAGGTGACCCATCAGCATTACGGACTTGGCCAGCCGTGTGCTGGACATTCTATCCAGAGCGATGCTGTGAGAGACAGCATCAAAAGCTTTGCTGAAGTATGTGCACTTGGTCTTTGGTGATGAAGTAGCATGCTTCAAGGCAGCTGTGGTGATACGCCCATCCTAAAACAAACATCTACAGAAAGGCTTGAATCTAGTCTCCAGATCTGTACGCATTTCACAATACCCTTGAGAATTAAAAAAGAGTAACCAATACATTCTTATACTGTATGCAATAATACATATCAACTAAGGAACAAACTGTCTGATGATCTGTCACAGGAATTATAGAAATGCCTGAGGCTTCCTGAAAAAAACAGTGTTCTGCAGCAGCTACCTGTGAGGCCTGCAAAAGACTCCCTAGATCTCAAGAAAGAAAGTCTGCTTTAAAACAATTTACTGGAAGAGCCATTGCATAAAGATATTTTCTTTATGTTAGAATCTCATGTGAGATAGGCAGCTAAGAAACCACCCACATATCAATTTCTGAGAGGACTGTACACAATACAAACCAATAGAATTCTCATGCTTTCTGCACTGAAATTATTGTCCAAACAGAAAAAGAACCTGTTCTAACAGATACGACACTAGCTGGCAGAAGGCTTGCAGTGTGACCCTCAACACAAAACTCCAAGTACATGCCTAGACGCTTGTAGGGAGTCTTGCTAATACTCTGCAGAAGTTTGCTTAGTGGCCCATTAGAGATCTTTTTAAGAGTCAAGTCTCTGATACTGGTTTCCATCTTTCACAGGATAAACCTCTGCTCAGCAGACTCTTGACACAGCTGACACTTCACGCTACAGCAGCTTCAATGGACATGGTTAAAGAAAAGCTGGCTGAACAAGGCAATCTGCAGTAAGATCTCCAGTTGCTAGGAAACACGGAACTATTTCTTAAAAATTATATCTGTATAAGATACTGTGCTTGAAAATTTATGAAGGAAAACTAACAGCGCTGCAATATCCATTCTATGTGATCTAAGAGACTGCTACCAGAACAAGGTGGCTTAGACATTACTGCTAAGGAGACTTATAAGAAGGCTTGCTTACGCAACCTCAGAAACAAGTAACCTCTCCAGGTACCTGTACATGTTACACCCAGGTACACAGGCATGTCAGTAATGGATTTTAGCACCCACAGTCATCCAAAGCAGTTTACAGTCCCCGTTTCAACAGCTCTTGACTGACAGAATAATTAAAAAAAAAATAAAAAAATCCAGGTCCATGAGAAGAATAAGAGAAATAAATAGAATACCTTATTTTCCTAGTATCTGCTTTAAGAATGATTTAGCCTCCTCCTTTCTTACTATACAGCTAGATATGTGATCAAGTTGCTCAAATGAAGTTTTTACTGACATGCCAGAGCCTATTAATCAAGACATGGGCAGTGTTTTAAGAGTACCTGCCATCAGCCAGGCAAGTATTTTCAATTTAACAGTCACATTTTTACCTTGAAGCACAGATGATAAACTTGCTAATTAAATACAGGAAAATGGTCTCTACTTGCTGCACTCTTTGGGGGTGAGCAGTCAGCCTGTGCACCCCCTTCTCACCCCCCCTGGGCCAGGGGATGCGATGAACTCTGCCAGGGAAGCAAGTGACAAACTGAACTGAGCTCCTCAAACATGCAGATAAGTGATGAAGGGAGAAGCACATGCCAGACACCTGACTAGTGATTTATTTCCATCTTAGCACTTAGTTTTCCTTTGCAGACTGCTGGAAAAGAACAGACACTTGAAGAATCTTACTTTCCCTGAAAAAGAACAAAAGCTGATTTTGCTGCCTATTCCTCAGAGCAGTTGTTTTCCCCTCAGAGAACTGAATTTTGCACTCAGTCCAACATCTGTTACGTCTCCAAACATGTCCATTAACATATTTTCTTGTTCCTTCTCTTCCCAGATCTCCTACTGTTGTCTGTTCTGTCCCAGTGTTTTAACAAGCATCTCAGGACTAAAACTGCTTGCTGTAAAAATCCACGCAAAGATACCCTGCAGTCCTTCCCTCCCCCAAACCCTTTAGAGCAGTAAACAGGCAGTGCAGTTTCAAACTCTGCACTTATCTTTAATGGGCTCTCTTCACCCAGGATCAAAAAGTAAGGATAAGAGATTTCCCTTCTTACCCAAACCACCTGGCAATGTAAGACAAATTTAAGTCATACCGCAATAGTGTGAATGCAGCCTTTATAAAGCATGACGAGCACTAAGGTATGAGAAGACTCTGCAGCCACTACGAGAAGGGTTCAAGAGAAACAGCACCTTGGCTGAGCATTTCCACCGAAAGCACCTCTGGAACAGGACAACAACGTGCTAAAGTACAATCAAGTATGTTAAGTATGCACGAATGACCTGGAGGTCTGTGTCTTTTACAGTAGCAGCGTGGCAGAGAGTTCTCCCAGCTTTCCTACAAACCAACTCATGTCAAAGACACAGCAAGATGTTGGTGTTCATCCACTGCACACAGCAACAAGCTCACCTCAACCCTTTTGGTCTTCCTGAATGACACTATTTGTTAAGCATAAAAAAGGTCTTGAAATAAGAGTATTAAAGCTAGCTTTCTTAGGCATAGAAGAACATTTGAGGTCAAGAATGCTGAACGGCATCTATTATGTTCACTTTGGGACGTTCATAGCTTAAATGACATCTAAAAGGCACAAGCAGTAATAATGTTTTTTGCAGCCCTTTCCTCAAGCAAATATTCACACACAAAACAACCATTTTGAGGCAGCTGACTGTACAAACCAGCAACAACCACCCCAGACACATTGCAGTTTAATTTATGAGCATCCACAGGAGCAGCAAACAGAACCTACGCTGCTACAAAACTCTTGCTGGAACAAGAGTTAAGGTAAGCCATATTTACAGTTGATATCAGTTCATTTTCAGGGCTACTGTGTAAAAAAAGGAAATTAAAAACATATTAAGAACTAATCAAAAGAGACAAGAATGTCATATTTTCATGATCTGATCATAATTAACATGAATTCCCATTTCACAGAACAAGCTCCAGCTCATCTCCTCTCACATCTGACTTACCAGTGGCGCACAACAGCAAAAAAACAGGGATGCTTTTCAGACATGCATCACAAAGAGCCAAAAAGCATGAAATACAAGCTCTTCAAAGAAACTAAGTTTTAGATGACTGGGAAGAGCATTTATTTACAAGCCTTCAGAAAATACTCTATAAAACTGTTGCTGTACTGAATGATAAGATGGCAGTTTGACTAAAACAACTGAAAAAACTATTGTGGTAGAGCTCTTCCTGCAGCCCTTACTCAACACATCTACCAGCAGAACTGACACCCCTGCTGTGACCTGCAGAAAGTGCATTTTGATTCCTGCTGTTTCTGTCAAATGGACCCTGGCAGTCAGAAGAGAACACGACACAGATCAAAGAGACACAAGCAGAACGCAGACAAACCTAGTCACTCATCAGTGACTTATGAACCATTACAACTACAAGCATTTACTTGATAGGATTCTGAAGGCAAAAATCAATTAAGTTAAACCATTAGACATCTAGAGAAAGTTGCTTAATCCCAGCCCTAACCACATCCTGCACAAGGCCAAAAGAGTAATTCCAGCTACCCAGACTTTCTGACTCCTGGAGCAAGAAATGGAGAGACTGAACAAAGAAATTGAAGTAAAACACAACCAGTAAGACTTTACTAATCATAGCATGGTACGATACAGCTTCATGGATTTCACAATATTTCAGCAATAACTTATGTAGTCACCTGAATTACACCTGTCTGATGGTGTCAAGAAGACAAACAAGTTACATCACAAGCCCAATTCAGGAGTCAAAGATTTTCCATGCCATAATTGGTTAGGATAGAGAGGAGGGTTTCTTCAAATTTTCATTTTGCCTTGCACCAGAGTGCAGAATATACAAATCTGGCACACTCATCCTCTCTAGAAAGAGCAAACTTTACATATGTCTTCAACCTACTTCTTTCCCTTTAAGATTTTAGAGTTCCATGACTCGCTGTGACTCACAACATGCATTACTTTGATTTCTTTTAAATGTTGCTGAACAGCTAGCAACCATTACAGGAGGCTGAATCCTATGCCCTATGTTGTCTTTCCCAGGCTTATGTTCTCTCCTACAACCCCCTGCATATCTTCAGTACCTGTTCAGTAGGCTCTTAACCTCTCAAGAGGCAAACAAGAACAAAACCAAGCAAATTTAAAAAAAACAACCTTCATCCTTTGTAATGTAAGGGCACTATATTATTTAACTACCGAAGCATTCCAGTATTTGTAGCTATTAAAATACCCTCATCTCCCCTCTTGCTCTTTTCCCATTTCCACTACTAAATAATGCTGCTGCTTTGATCTACTCTTTGACAGTATTTGCTGCAAACCTGAACAGCAGGAACAGCAGAACATTCTGACATGGTGCTCTCACTCTTTCCACATCAACACATGCCACATGAGCTCTACAACTTACTGTTCCCTGCATTGGCACATGAAACCACTCAACCAATAATACAACCTCTAGCTTGGGTGATAAGACGACACATTCAGATAGCTTAGAAAGCCTGTGGAAAGATCATTTACAGGTGTCTGTCTAGGCAGCTATGTTTCATGTCAGTAGGCCACAAGGATGACACTTCCCTCAAGTCTACCCTGCTCATTGATACCCTGAAAGTAAGCAAAAAACCAAGCCAAGATTTCCACAGTTACCGAGTGTCTTGCTTTTGTGGCAAGAAGGAACACTTGAGGCAGATATTTGGCTTCTTAGAACTGCCCTTTGTTTAGTATGTCTAACTCTTTACCTTATGATTTACTTGGGAAATGTTCCTTTGACAGACTGGTCTAACGTGAAAGTCACATTCAGATGGTTTAAGTATCCCTGTGGACTACTCCTGACCATAGGAGAAAACACTTCTGCAGTTACAAAATTTCCAGAAGAGCTGCAGTGAATGCCGGGTTGTCTGTGCTTGCATCATGTGAAAGAAACACTAATGAGGACAACTCTTCTGTGTATGTATTCAGATTAGTTAAACAAATATGTACTGAATAAAGAATGCAAAATACTGCTGAAACCAAGAGGTGGTCTGAACCACATCAAGGTCCTCCTGCACAGGAACAAAGCAGACTGGCTATATTGCTAAATGCTGCTATTGGTAAAAACAGTCCTATGCGTAAGAAGCAAATTAATCTGTAATGGAGTGCACACAGGATCTGAGGAAATCGCTCCTACTGGAATGCACACCAGTCTTCCAGAGCAGCTCTTGGCTTGCCACAGGTAAAGGGAGTTTACAAAGCTAGTTAACTGTTAGCCCTCACTGGTATGCTACTCTCAAAGTAAGGGATTCTTGAACAGCTGGAGGTTTTCAGTAACGTGGATCAATTTTGAAAGGCACATCCTTTTGAGTAGAAATACATGAAGTGCAGCAATTGTGTAACTGAACGACGTAATAATACTCCAAATTAAAGACTCCAAGACAGCGTGTTAGTATGGAATGCAATTCTTTCCAAGAAATGTTGGAGATGGGATTAAGTGCTGTTTGGAGTTCAAGTGTTTCTGCCATACCATCGAACACCTGAAGACTAGCAAAGACTACAGCCCAGCCTTGGTTGCCTTTTTAGTGCTTTCTAGCACAGGGAAGCAACACGTCCTCTCAAATAACCTTAACATGTTTCTCAATTATTAAAAAGCACTAACTTAACATAACTCAAAGAAAGGCTACTCAAAGCCAGAAAGAAGGATTCTGCTTTAGAAGAAAGCTTGACTTAAAATTCCTTCTTGGGCTCCTTAAATTTTTAAGATATTTTAAGCTCATCTTCCCCTCTATATTATTTTTAACTTTATAATGCAACTGAGAAACTGTGGTCTGATGTACAGTTAAACGCAACAGTTAAAAGAAATGCTTGCAAGTACTTAATGGTAGCACCAATAGATATGAAAAAATTTCAGTGAATAAGAGTATTTAAGAAGAGACATTCAAAAAATTATATAAAGGGACAAAGTCTCCTCTTCCTCAGCTCTGAACATTTTCTGATTCAAGATCTTACTTAAATAGTCCAAACATAATGAGCTTCCCAGCCCAGAGGTTAATAAGAGGAAACCTATCCACCCATGTCGCCCTCCACGTGTCTCTGAAAGGTATGAACTTGCACAGTTTCTCCTTGTGAAGCCTTCAGGAAAACATTAAAAGTACGGAGTTATGAAGAACAAACCACCTCAGGGAGCAAAATTTCCATATTTTTATCATGGAAAAAAGAAATAATTCTGTTGTAAAATGGAGTTTCAAAATATTCAAACTGATTTATACCCCAATCTGAGATGCATTAGCAAGGACACAAAAGTGCCAGTGAGACAGCTCCATCATAAATATTGTTTAGGAACATATAAATATTACTGCACCACGCAATTTAAAATACAACTCTGTTCTAATTTAAAACAGTGGTTTCTTACCAAAGCTGCAGTAAGTAATTTCTTAATAATCACGTATCATCTCTGAAAATCACATTCTTACCTTCCTCAGTTTCTACTGGTTGCTGGGATAGAATTTTAAGAAGAACTGGATTTTTCCATACTCCTTCCCTTGTGATATCCACCAATATTTGGAGGTTGTTATTCCCAAATTCCAGTAAAGCATCATGTGACTCCTACAAAATGTAAAAAGAAAAAAAGTCACTACAAGTCTTTGCTAAAAAGTAAAACAATGCAATTTTACATTATCTGTCCTAATATTTGACTGTATTCTAATAAATCCACACCATTCTTCTAAGTCATTACTGTTTTGACACGTGTGCACTGGGATGCACACAGTATGTCCTTTCTCTTGTCTAATCCTAACCTAAACAGCGAAACTTCCCAATTTCAAAGTACTGAAAGTTAACTGAAATGGCTTAACTCAAAAGACCTATTCCACAGGTGTAACTCTTCTGGAATTCTATTGTTTTGCCATGTACATGTGTACACATAAGATCACAGAAATCATTGTATGAAGGACAAAGGGTGATTTTTTTTATCATAGCTTTTAGTGGCATAAGTTGGAACAAAGATTCAAAACAAGTAACAAAATGCTGAGCATAAAATTTTACATTTAATGTTAACATTACCAAGATGAGCCAGTCAAATCACTTCCCTGAGAATTATTTAAGCTGCCACTCATCAGCCTGAGGAAATGAGAGAGGGGGAAATGTGCGTAAGAAGCACTGCAATGGGAGATGCTCAGAAATGACTCATCTGCTACAAGACGCAGGGGTCATAGGAAGATATAGGGTGCCTAGTGGTTAGGGACGCAAGAAGTTTCAGGGAACTTAAAGAGAAACGAGAGTACAATACCCAAAGCAGATACTGCTGTACAGCACTCGGTTCAGACCAAATTGGAACATGAATAATTTCCTTTATTAAAATTAAAATAGCCTTCTACTGGGTACAGATATACCATTTCCTTAGAAACTAATTTGCGTCCAGCACATTTACACTGAGAACCAGGGACTTTTGATACTGACAGGTTTTTTTTAATCAGAGTTACGTTGATGATTGGACTAGATGACCTCAAAGGTCCCTGCCAACCCAGACAATTCTATGATTCTATGATGCTGTGTTGGCTGAGCCAGAGACCCTGCAACCCAAACAGGTCTACAGCTGAAGTTCATCTATCAAACTTGTATAGACAGCACAACATTCAAGGGTGATCAAGAACCCACCACTTTTAATTTTAGACATCCAAGGAGTGAAGGAGGGAAGAAAAAAAAAGAGATGTTACACACTAAAAGAAGTCTAGAGTTTAATAAAGAAGAAAAAGCAAGGATTCTAGCACTTAATGTCCTTAGCCGATCTAAGGCAACTTGTATTGAAAAAAAGATATAGTCACTCAGAATTTCCTAACATTGATAAATTGAAACCAACTAACTGTAGGCAATTTGTGACTACACTTCAGTAAAAATGCTTCTCACATGAGTCACAGCACAGTTGAAGAACCGGTTTCATACATGACAATGCCCCTAGTTCTAAAGAGCTGTGCTTTAAGTTGGCAACACTTTCAAACATTATTAGCCTCAGGTTCTCTTTTGATAGCCTCTGTTGTATTGGCTCCAAATACCAGCATCAACTCCATTTTTTGAACTATCATAGTCAATGCTGTGACCACTAGAAATACCAGAGTAACCAAACAGCCTCGTGACACGGGCTGTCAAAAGACAACAATAAACTGCATTCCACACTGCAACACACAAGACGTATTTTTCAAGTTCCTGAGTTACCTTCTAGAACTGAGTGAATCTGCCGTGAAAATACCCAAGACTTTCCCATTAACAGTACAAGACATCTTTGCATTTAACCACTGAATAGATGCCCTTTAATACATTAGATATCAATGTTTAACCCCAGCTGGCAGCTAGGACCACTCAGCTGCTCACTCACTTCCCTGGTCGGGATGGGGAAGAGAATCAGAAGACAAGTGAGAAAACTCATGAGTTTTCAAGACAAAACAAACTTATTAAACAAAGACAGTTTAATAAGTAAAGCAAAAGCTGTGCATGCCAGCAAAGCAAAACAAACCAAGGAAGTCATTCCGTGCCTGCAGGGGGGTATCAGCCATCTCCCAGGAGGCAGGGCTCTACCACAAATAACAGTGACTTAGAAAGACAAACGCCATCACTCCCAACACCCCCCCTTCCTCCTCCTTCCTCAGCTTTATGTACTGAGGACGATGCTATATGGCACAGAATACTCCTGCAGCAGGACGCTGCTCAGCATTGCCTTGAACTTTGCCCAACTTCTAAAAGTTTTCTGGTGAAAGTTTCCAGACGTGTGAGGAAGTCACAGGGTCCTGTTGAAGGGCACTGTCTGATGCAGCAGCCCCAAAACAACTGTTTTTGCATCTTACGCTATGACATTTATCTCCAGGAAGAACAAAGGAATAGTAAGAACAAAACAGTGTTTCATTGAGGAAGATGATCGTCAGTCACTTGTTGCTAAGCCAAACCAATAACTTTATATTATAAATGCTTAGTTGCATCTTTCACCAGGAGAGATTCCAGTACCCTCCCTTCCACAGGTGTGTTTGGGATTCCTCCCTTGAGTGGGGACACACACCAAGGTTACCCCTAGAGGGTCCATGAAAGAGAGCAACCCACAGTTGCTCACCCACTTGAGTGAGTAATCTCTCTATATATAAAATAATTACTTATCAAGCTAGCTCTGAACTACTGCTTTAGTAAATGGTAATGAATAGTACCTATAACTCATACTGGGTAGTAGATGTTCTGATTAATGTCCTTTAGCCTGAACACACCATTATCAATCAAGATAAAATTTTATTTGCATATGTATCTCAGTTTGCCATCCTTAACCACACAGTACAATTCCTTTGGTCAGTTGGGGTCAGCTGTCCCAGCTGTATCTCCTTCCAACTTGTTGTGCGCTCCCAGTCCATCCCTGGCAGGGTGGTGTGGAGAGCAGAAAAGGCCCTGACTGCTTAACAACACCAAAACCATCAGTGTGCCACCATCACCCCAAATGCAAAACATACCACTATGCAAGCTGCTAGTAAGCAAGTTAACTCTATTCCAACTGAAACCAGGACAACATTCAACACCAGATGACCAATTTCAGACCAACTTTGGCATTTAACTATCCAGCAGCAAACTGCACTCCATAGATCTCTGCACAGGATAACACGGATTTGCTCTTGGGCAAAGCATCTACCCACTAAGGAGTGAAGCTGCATTCCAGGTTGAGAGTCACAAGGGGAAAATTACATTCTTGCAGTGAAGGTTTCTACTACATCAATCCATAGCTGTCATAAATAATAGTTTCAGAAGCTTCTCAAAGGACTCCTGTCAAATAACTGTAAAACCACACTATCAAACATGCTACTGAGTAAATCCTAAATTAAAGTGAGGCATAGCTAAGACAGTGCTCTTCCCTCCTCACTCCCTGATTACACATATCTGCTCCAAGTAGCCCATAGCATGCTTGTTTGGTCAAATGGAATAAACATATTACTTTTCCACTGAAGTCTGCGTCCAGTGGCAAGTTTGTATGAGTCCGTGCATCCCCTGGTTAGTCTGACAGTCTCTAGAACATGAAACTAAGCATAAAGGGCTCTTCAAGGAGTCTATGGACTTGGATGTCTCTAGGGCATTCTTTCACTACATGGCTGAGAACACAGGCAAGTTCAAAAGTCATTCCCAGCAAGTACTGAGCAAAGAATCCAACAATCAAAAGGGGACCACAGAAACATGCATAGACTCCTACAAAGCTCATTATAGAAACCATCTTCCTGCTTGCTCATCTATAACACACAATGAATTATGAAATTTTAGAGGATGAACAAGAACACTGTGGGGTGTTCTACATGCAGGTGTTAAGTATCTGTAGAAGATCTTATTGTCAAAAGGAAAGTCAAGGAGAATGCAGCATGTTCTGTATGTTCCCATGCATGCCGGTAACAGCACAAAATGTATTCCTGATTCCAGAAACAAGAACTGTACTCCACAGCTAAGCTCATCTTTCTGCGCTAGTCATGACATTAAAACAACATGATATCCTGACTAACCTTTCAAAGCAAACACGATTTTCAGCCATAACCAGGCTTTAATGTAATAGGCAAGATGGGAAAGGAAGAAGGAAGCAAAGCAAGCTATCAGTTTTCATTGTTAAAATCCTACCTAACCATTCGCCACCTCCAGCTGCTAATCAGACTTCACTGCTCACAAGCTTTGGTGCTTCAGTGACTTGGATCTGGGATATTGCAAAGAAGCTCTCATGGCTTGTCCTTAGGCTATCACCACTTGCTGCTCACACACATGGATACCAATCACATTGCAGTGTAAATACAAGGCTCTGGGGACCCAAGCTGAAGAACACCAGCATCCATCTAGTTTTCTTCACTTCACTGAGGAAAATATAAGACTGAAAGCAAAAGGAAGGACAAGGAAAATGAGACAAGCTCAACAGGGCAGGTCTTCAAGCAACAGAGGACACTGAAGAGGTGAAGGTACTCAGTAACTTTGCCTTGAGTTTCACTGTATGGACTACACTCTGGCCTTCCTAGTCCCTATGACTAGTGGCAGAATTGGGGGTGGGGAAGGGACATGAATGTTAAGATAACAGTGTTAGCTTCCATGGTGCCAGACAGAAGCCAAGGGTGTCAAAGGAGATCATGGACGTCACCTGGAAGACCAAAACTAGCTGTGAAAAGTCACGGCCAGCCACAGGCGGAAGGTTTCTGGTGACTGGAAGAAACCACCATGCCCATTTTCAAGACCAAGGTGAGGAGACTCTCGAGAACTACAGGTCAGTCAGCATAACCCATCCCCTGAAAGACTATGGGGCAAATTCTGGAAACCATATGAGAAACCATATGAAGAACAAATATGTGACTGGGAACAGCCAGGACTTGCCAAGTACAAGTCACACTTTATCAACTTGACTATCACTTTTGTGATTAGGTAATGGGCTACAGATGATGCCTGTAAGTCAGATTTAGCAAGGCTTCTGACTGTCTCCCATAGTATCTTTAAAACCCACTTTTTAAAATAAGGGAAAGCGGACAATAACACAGGTGGAAAGAACAAGCTCAACTGCCAGGCTTGGAAGGTTTGTGACCAATTGTACAAAATCCAACTGGCAGCTGTCTCCTAGTAGCATTTCTCAGGGGTCAACACTGAGCCAATATTTTTAAAATCTTTATTAATTCTCTGAGTAATGGGACAAAGAATGTTCTCTGTGAGTCTACAGCTCACGCAGAACTTGGGAGAGCAGCTGGCACTGGAGGCCATTCAGAAAGACATTCAACAGGTTGTAGAACATCACTAACAGGAACTCACTGAAGTTCAACACTGGCAAACGCAAAGCGCTGCACCTGGCACAGCCTCAAGTGTCAGCAGACGCTGGGTTCCAGTTTGGCACAGGAGACCTCTATGCTTTATAACTTTGGTCAGCAGTGAGCCCCTACTGTGAAGGCGGCAAACCATAGTAAACAGGGTCCAAGCAGAGCACAACCAGGAGGTTGGTTAAGTGCTTCTTCCTCTGGGTTTGGTATTTTTGAGACTGCACTGCAGCACCACACACAGTTTGTACCTGTCCTGTAATCAGCCACAGTGGAGCAAGTCCAGCAAAGGCCACCACAGCTTATACAATCCTATGAAGACAGAAATTTTAGTGCTGTCCTTATCTTTGCTATACTCCCCAGCAGGCAGTTTGTGTCTAGTGAGCGAGTCAATAGCCAAGTCACATAAAGAGAAATTCTCTGAAGTGTGCTGCAGAAGCTTATCAATCTTTCAGTGCTCTCACTTTGAAAAGATGTCATGGTTTAACCCCAGCTGGAAAATAGGACCATGCAGCCGTTCACTCACATGCCCACTCTCCCCAAGGGAAGGAAAAAGAGGAACCACAAAACTTCACATGTTGAGATAAAGACAGTTTAAGAGAACAGTAATGGAAGAAAACCAAAAAATGGTAAAAGTATATGCAAAATAAAGTGATGCAATAAAATTTCTCTCACCACTCAATGATCAGTTGAGCAGCCCCTCCCACTGGCCAGCCTGTCCTGTTTATGTGCTCTCTCAGCTTCTACTAGAAGCTGAAAATGTCCTTGACTTGATATAAACATTGCTCAGAAACATCTAAGCCAACACCTGTTATCAACATCATTCCCATACTAAGTTCGAAATACAGCAGCTACTAGGAAGAACATTAACTCTATCACAGCTGAAACCAGGACAAAACACTAACCAAAGTTTCTGCAATCTCCATTCTTAGAGAGAGTTGGTGGGGCAGGATCCTAAGCAATCTGACTGAAGATAGCATTTACTCCAAGTGAAGAGGTGGATCAGGTAACTTGATGTAACTTGTCTATTATGACTCTTCCATAATAGACACCTTCAGAGGGCTTCATATTCAATGCATTTACCAGACCTACTGAAAGCACACGTACTGGGTGTCAGTGCTTCTGCCCTACACTAGGTTCCCTGCCTGCAATAAAAAAACCAAACTAACATCAGAAGTGAGTGTAGTAGTACGCATTAGTTCTTTTAAAATTAAGAACTATGGTGCAGACTTCCACTTCCTAAGGAACACCAAAGCTGAAAGCCTCACAGCTGAATGGAACAATCTCACACTTTTGCTAACTTTAACCATATCATATTCCTTAGCATTACCCACTATCTTCTGCAAATATTGCCCCAGTGCTGACTTTATTTTTAGATAACTGCTGTAGCAGTGCTGCAGTTCTTAGCTCCTAGCATACTTGCTAACTAAAATCATTTACTAAAGAGTAATATACTTCTGAAAATTATTATAAAGAAAGTAAAACCAGCAAGTGTGCTATCAGTGAGACCACCTCAAAATCATTTGTTAATACCACTAGAAGAATTGGTGCTAATTTGCAAAGATAGCCAAATATTCTGCTCCAATGACTGATTTCAGACTTGAGCCTGAAACACTATTCACAAAGTTAAAAAAAAATTAAAAAATTTGTAGTGTCATAGCCATATCCTGAAGATGCAAGTAGCTTCATATGTTCTCCACCAGAGCTCAAACTGCTCTTAACTGCTCAAGACTAATACATGAGCTACAACACACAAAGGTTTCAGGCTGTATTTAAGCATTTGAAAACATCACTTAAGCAATCCTCATGCTCACAGAGCTGTTCCTCCTATCAAGTCTTTCTTTCTGTGCAAGCTCGTTCAGAAAACCAAATTCAGTGCAAAGAGCCTGAAGGAATGAGTCAGGTTTTTTGTTTTGTTTTTACAAATGAAAGCATGATCAGTTCCCCACTTCACACAGAGCCAGTAGAATCAGGCAGGTGAACGACAGACTTAAGTTGGTGCTGCTGCCAAAAGACACACAAGTTATAGCCTTGGCACAGCTTTAAAAGTGTCAGATATAAACTGAGATCAGTTTGTTGTTATGCAGTATAAAATATGCAACCGCAGTCCACAGTTTCCTTAAGTGGCAGTTATGATCATATAAGAAGTCTATGGATAGCCTTAGACTTGGGTGATTAAGAAAACAAATGCGTGTGTGCAGGTAGAAGGGATACTGTCTTATCCACAAAATAAATACAAGCCCATTTGGACGACCTCTACTTTTGACCTTTCTGAACTGTGCAGCACTGTACATTAAGTCTTTGCAATACAGCAGGTTGCCAGAGAACCCCTTGTGCATTCTCCTCCCATATACTAACATCACAGCTTTAACCTGTATAACCTGTTAGGACTAGTCAGGATATAGGACACCACACCTTTTAAACAGCACGTTTTCTTGAGAAAAAAAAACAAGCAACAGACAAATCAGAAGAGTTCCTGTTATCAAATGAACTTTGCTAATCAGTCTGCATTTTTTGAGCATACTCTTTATATGTTCAGATTCTTTACAAAGACCTTTAACAAAGATCTAAGCAAGAAAAAATTAGCTGCAAGTCTTGAGAGCTTATGCCATTTCCTAGCATCATTGAATAAAGGCATGTAACTCAGACATTCCTAGCCCTTACTGTTGAGAAATAGTTTAATAAACATGAGAAAGCATCACCTCAAACTACTGATGTTTTACCATGCCTAAATGTACAGCAGCACTGCAAGAGACACAGCTTTAGGAAGCCATAGAGAGCTCCCAGCACCTATTACATATAGTGGTGTCACTCAAACATCTGTTCCAGCAACTCTAAGATGAACTTCAGTGAAGACTGAACTACATACGAACAGGATTTTCAGTTCTCCACAGTTCTGAAAGGGAAGCACCAACTTGTGGTCATATGAACTCACCCTCACTCTCTTGGCAGGACAGTTATACTCATCCTGGCCTCAGCCAAGCAAAAAGTGCTGCCAAAAGACCAAGCAAGCACGTTTTGTAATGGCACATGACAATAGCCAAGATCCATTGCCTCTTGGTGACATCTGTCCCAAGGCCCCCGGCTACGGAGCTGCACGCTCTAAAGAAGCTAGAAACACTGCCTCAGGGAAAGACAGACCAGACCACTTACCTGCTGCTACCAATGAAACAAGACATAGCTGACAAAAATAAAGGAATTATCATACAACTTGGACAAGGGGGAGGTACTACTACTGAAAAGCCTGTTATCCCTCAGATTATGACATTCTACAATTTAGACATCCAATGCAAACATTTTTCCAACAGCAACTCTTCCCTAATCTGCGTGCCTCAGGATTCAGTACAGAGCTAGCAGAGTCCAGTTCCGTTATAAGGGGCATTCACATTTCAGCACCTTTGTGTCAAGAGCTGAAAGAAAACCCCTAGAAGCTGAGAAAGAAGGGGCCTAGTATAACAGTGAACTAATTTGTTGAGTCAGCACTGTCTTTGAGATTCGTAGAATGGTTTGCATTGGAAATACCACTAAACATCACCCAGTGCAACCTCCTGCCCTGGGCAGGGACACCCTCACAGAAAATAAGTTCTTCCCAAGATCTCATCTCTTTCAGTGTCAAACCCTTCCCCCTCATCCTATGGCTCCTCTCCCTCATCAAAAGTCCCTCCCCATCTCTCCTGGAGCGCTGTTAGGGCCTGGAAGGGGCCCCAGGGTCTCCCTGGAGCCTTCTCTTCTCCAGGCTAAACCCTCCCAATGTTCTCAGCTTGTCCTCACAGCATCTCTGTGGCCTCCTCGGGTCCCACTTCAACAGGTCCATGCTGTTGGGGGCTCCAGAGCATCAACACTGAAATATGCCAGTGAATTTCAAATCTGATATGTCGCATAAGTAATTAAGTACTGACAACATACTTTGCTTCTAATCTAGATGCTTAGCTGAACCCTTCATTATTTGACCTACTGAAGAAGATAAGGCTAATATAAGATAAGGAGGTGATTGGAGACAGACAACATGGCTTCAACAAGTGCAAATCCTGCCTGACAAATCTGATGGCCTTTTACAATACTGCCACAAACTTGGTGGACAAAGG
>VZRU01010004.1:302-15185 GCA_013398155.1 Pedionomus torquatus | reverse complement strand
TGAGGACAGGCTGAGGGAGCTGGGGCTGTTCAGCCTGGAGAAGAGAAGGCTCCGGGGAGACCTTGGAGCAGCCTTCCAGGATCTGAAGGGAACTCCAGGAGAGCTGGAGAGGGACTCTTGGTCAGGAAGTGTAGTGATAGGACAAGGGGTAATGGTTTTAAACTGGAAGAGGGGAGATTGAGATTGGATATTAGGAAGAAATTCTTTACTGTGAGGGTGGTGAGGCACTGGAACAGGTTGCCCAAAGAAGCTGTGGCTGCCCCATCCCTGGAGGGGTTCAATGCCAGGCTGGATGGGGCTTGGAGCAACCTGCTCTAGTTGGAGGTGTCCCTGCCCATGGCAGGGGGGTTGGAACTCGATGATCTTTAATGTCCCTTCCAACTCTAACCATTCCATGATTCTATGAATATTAATGGAAATATTTACAAGAATTACTACAAATACTTCAAAAGTATTTGAAGAAATCTAACGCAAAATTTAAATAGATAAATCTCACTAAGTTAAGACAACATCACAAATAGGTTCTAGAGAGAGGGACACAAAGCATTTCATTCTATATGGACAGAGTAAAGAGAAAATACAATCCTTGGAAGTTTACTAAAGATACCAGGATTTTTCAGTCCCGGCAATTGCTATAGGGCTTGAAGGAAATCCTTGTTCCACAATCTATATTCAGTTCCTGTGACAATTCAGCTCTACTCCCTCTAAACGCGCTGTTTTATCTTCCTCAACTGGCCAGATTACATCCATCCATCTGTCCCCACAATACTTCTCTGCTGTGTTCCTCTGCCAGATTTATTGAATTTACCTCCATCAAGGACCATGCAGTGATTGCATCCCAGTCCTTTCACTTGTACTTTACAGCACATCCCCACCCATATCCACTTCCTTTTTCCTGACGCCACTGTACAAAATCTGTGCCGAGACTCCTGCCATATGATCTCACATCTTGTTTTCATTTCATACAGGTTGCCTCTGCTTTTGCTTAGATATAAGGAAAATAGCAGTGCATAACTACTGTTATTTAGGATGAAAGAATAAATAGGTTTAGACAGCAAATAAAGCTTTTAATAGAGCACTCCTAGGATGAAAAATTCTATCAGGTTTCAATGACTCTCACTGCAGATTGCTACAGAGCACAAATACTGCAGGCAGATCTGAAAGAAACACATGCACCTCTGCTGCAATTACCAGTTATATTTGGAGTTCTATTTCTCATCAGCCACACTCACCCCTTTCATTAGGAAAGGAATACGCGCATTCGCATCTGTCAGTCTGGGACACGTGCTAATATAATAAATACTTTTGCAGTGCTTTGTTACTGGATTTGTCTGGAGACTGGCACATTAACATGGTCACAGGCATTAGAACTTGTAGCTTTAACGTGAGAGCCTACAAGGGATTCCTGCCTGAAGGTCTGTACTGCCCTCTGTATAACTGCATACTCCTTCTCTGTTACTCTCCTCTCTCATGAGGAGTGAGTTCCTACTATAGCCCAGGGCAGGCTACAAATGTTCCCATTCTTGTATTTCTCCAAGAGTGCTGCTTCAAAATCTCATTAGAAGCACCTGTTTGTACAAGTACACAAACCTCTTCAACAAGGTTTCAGAGTATTCCCGTGTTTAATAAGCTTTGCCCAAATCTTCTACTATAGGACCTATGGGGAGCTTTACACAAACTTGGAAGACAGAGTTTCAGGAAGTCAGTAAAAAAGCCAAGTATAGCAGCGGAACATCTTGAATTTTCCCTCTGTTCTAAAAGTTGACTCAAGAGATCTGTGATTGTGTTACCTTTCTAACCCTGGAATTTAATAGTTTCCTTCCAACACGTTCAGTCTCATCCAACTAAAAAACCTATATTGACAGAAGTATCAAAGCTCAATCACTTGTTTCAGAAACCTAGAAATGCACATGCTTGTCACATCATAGAAATTATTCTCCTTGTCAACAGGAGTTCTCCTTGCAGATCGCTCTAGTTAAAAGCAAGTAATTCTTAGAGTTGCTTTATACCCTGCTATAACGGGAAAAAGCCTGTATATGCCCTCCAATACTCTGAATATCAAATAACATCTTGATTCAGGCCTCAGCCATCTCAGTTACAAACTTATTATGTCTTTGAGCACATGGTAAACTCATGAGGCTTAGAGAAAACCTTATCACCATGTTCCAGTATTTAAAGGGTGGCTACCAAGAAGATTGAGACTCCCTTTCTACAAGGAGCCACACAGAGAAGATGAGAAGTAATGGGTACAGGTTACTCCTGGGGAGATTCTGATTGGACACAAGAGGAAATTTTTTTGCAATGAGAATAATCAGCCGTTGGAATAATGTCCCCATTAAAGTGGAAGTGGTGGATTCCCCAAAATTGATTTTACAATTGGTTGACAGTTTGGTTGGACAGTGCTGGGTCTTCATTGTGAGCTTTTGCCAAGAAAGCTTGGATTAGATCGTCCTTGAAGTCCCTTCCAACCTGACATACCACAATTCTTTATTCGCTCCTCTTTATCCAATGACAAATGGACTAATGAATTTAGGAGCTACCTTGGAATCGCTAAGTTCCAACTTTTTCCGTGTCAGTCCTAACACAAAAGATGAACCTGTGGGTGACCAACCTTATTTGTGGCATCCCCACTAATTAACAGGTTACGAGCACAGACCTAGCCTCTGCAACATGACAGCTAACAGCTACAGACTATGTGTTATATGTAGCATAGTTGAGTAGCATTTAAATAAACTGATACACCTCCAGACTTGTTTCCACAGTGCTGCAATGCAGCAACAATCAATTCCCGGTCCTGGAAGGGTCTATTAGTATGAACACTGCAAGACTACCACTCCTGTCTTTCTGCTCCACAAGGAACAGAAGTCCTTGCAGACAGCTAGGTACTACCTTCAGACTAAAACCTGGAAAACATCCTTTTCTCCTACGTGGTCTACAGCAGTCATCTTCATTTGAGTGTAGGAATAGCAGTATTACAAGCTTGTTTCAGCACCACCTCAGAAGAAACACTTTTAGGAACTTCCTGGACTACCTGTCCCACTATTTCATCCTTCTGAAATCAGGTGTAGACACTAACTTGCCACTCAGGGTCTCCCCAAGATCTTTTTTACTCATCTTCAAAGTAATACTTTACGTCACTCCATCTAACTCAGTCTTTCACTCATTCAAACCATTAGACAGATCAAAATTTGCTACAGGTCTCTTGCTGCCATTGCCACTGATTGTGTAGTTGTAAGCCAGCTGTTGGGCCCTGAGGTTGCCAATACTAGTGTTTCAGTTAGTCTTTTGCCACTCAGAAATTCTTGCTGCCTAGATAACAGCATCACAGGACAGGTGGAATTGAGGGAAAGAGTAGAAAAAAAGAAAAAAATGAACAACAGTAGCCTTTTTTTTTTTTTAAATGTAAATTGTATAAAAGGAATTCAGAACACTTACCTGTATGGACTGATGGAATTCTACCCACACCTCATGCGGCAATTCACTTTCAGGAATTGAAAGCAGTAGCTCAAAACAACTCCTGGAAAAGTAAGAGGCAAGTAAGCAAGCTACCTAAACATATTCTGCTATTACATTAAGTTAACATCTGTAGCACATATTACTTAGCATTCAGATAAGACATAACAGTTACAGTGAAACTGCACAAATCAGTTAAAGGCAAGAAACAGCCCCAGAATGAGGCACGAGTCATCAGATGGAAAGAGTGCTCCTTTTTGCTATGTACAGCCTTGCTAGGGTAAGATTGTAGCTACTCTTGTAATCCAAGGTAGCCTACTCAATGTGGCTCAGAAACACTGCACTACAGAACTTCCACTCCTTTCTGTCAAAAGGAATCTGAATATCCCTTCTGAATAAAAGTAATTTGACCCCAAGATGGCCTTCTTGCCTAGAGGGAGAATGAAAGCCAGCTCTACCTAACTTAAAAGTTTCAGTGCTGACATACGTAAGAAAACAGAACTAAAGAACAGCTTGACTGAAGAAGACACATGCATCAGCACAGAAATGGACCAACAGAGCAGATCCCTAACAGTATCCTAAAAGGAAGAGACTGACAAGCTGTGTCAAGAGGTGCATCAGCATAGAAATGGACCTGCAGAACAGGTTCTTAAAAACAGCCTGTAAGTGTTTGATAGCATGAGATGGGGGAAACATTCAAATACCTATGGTTATGGTGCAACTTGCAACAAGCTCCAAAGTTACCAAATAAAAAAACCAAACCAAACCAAAACCAAAACCCACCCATATTGATATGCATATTAAATTAAATTCAAATTGAAGTCAGAGTTAAACAAATCATATTGTAGAACTCCTAGACTGTTAATTCAGGGAGCTGCTGTACTTGTGTAGCTCAGTTCTCCACACAAAACAGGTGAAGAACCTCTCCTTATTTCCTCACTAATTCAAGCTCCTGCTTAAAAATAGGTAGTAATAGTAACTCAGTCTTGATTTTATACCCAGGAAAGTTTTTCACATCCATTTTCAAAACTGTCAATGATTAATAGCAGTATTTCAGTCAGTCCCATCACTGTGAACTTCTGCTGTGCACCAGGTTTTCCGAAAGAAAATTCAGAAAAGTGAGAAGAATTCATACAGTTTGAACAGCTCTGAAATATCCAGCAAATTTGAGACCTACATAGGTCTCAAGTTCAGATTCCAAAAACAAGGAGGAAGCAAGCAGACCTAGCTGATACTTCCTCTTTTAGACCATCATGTTAACGCTATCCATTTTCAAAACCAAAAGGGAACAACTTTACATCGTTAGAATATTCATCTCATTCCAGGGAAAAGTCTTGGAGAACAAGAATCACTGTTTTCTAGGAAACAAAGCACTGGCAGGACTACTGTCAATATTATGCTCAAATAGGGGCTATCTAGCCTTACACAGGACATATGGATCGCCTAAACTGCTGCACAGAACAATTGGTTAGTTTTTCTAAATGGGTTAACTGATGACACTGTCTAGAGATTCACAAAACTTAAAAACAGCAAAAGGTTTTCATAAATCATGACAATATAAGGAAAAAAAACCTGTTCTAAGACCCCACAGACAATAAATGCCCTAAGTAATTGCTAGAAGTGACAACTGCACAGCTACATAGTTTCAACTCACGCTATTTTAAATTCAAAACCTCCACTCCCAAACATTAAATAGAAGAGTGACAGGACATTCGGTCTTACCACAGAAGAGCTGAGCTTAGGGAAGGGAAAAAGGAAGAGATGACCATAAAGCAAAAATGAGTTTCAAAAAATGCTTAGTACCCAGAAAGAATTACTTTCCTTTTCCCCATCCTCCTGACTTTTGATAAATACACTGAATAATTACCTGCAAAATGCCATGCCTAATCAGTTTTTAGCCAAACTCGGCAGTCATATATCATAAACAAGATCAACTAGACAAATACTGAATTAACATATTGTCACCCTTCTCACATTTCAGAAGTCCACCTTCACTGCCTTATCCTGTTCCTTTAAAGAGGTTTATACCTGTAAATGCTCTAAGCATTCTATTAGGCAGAAAATACGACAGCCTTCATCACTGTCATTCAATAATTACTTATATTATCAGGCACTAGAATCTCAATCATTACTCTGCCCATGAAAATAACTCGGTATTATAAAACAATCAGGACTTAATTTTTCCCCCATCTTGTACACAAGCCTGGCAATACAAGTTAATTCACCAGTCCAGATGTTTAGACCCAGGTGGTTGCTACTACACTCTCATAAACAAATTTACAAAGTCTCACAGCAGCTGAATTTTAACATAAGCGATACCTCTGCCTCCCCCCAACAAAAGAAAACCAAACCCAAAAATAACCCCCCCCAAAATCACTAAGTATGTGTCCAATTTTCATTCATGTTACGCAGAGACTCATTCCATCAAATAAAACATTTGCAAACTTCACAGTTAATGTGTTTTTGAAGAGCCTTTTGACACACACCTCATTTTCATACTTAAAGTCAACCAGTCCTATCTACTTCCACCCTTTTAATTCCTTTTAGTATTTTATCATCTATTGCAGTAACACAGGACTAGGCTGAGTCAAGAGCCAAAAATTCTTTTGCTGTGAGTCCTTATGTCTTCCTAAGGATCCTGACACCAAGCATTCCACGGAAGTCACTCCATGAGAAATCTGGAGCTTCCTGTGTATCATCACCACACAGAACAGCTTACAGCACAGCTGCAAAAGCAGTATTCAGGACATTTCAATTACAATTTTGTCGGCAGTAAAATATTTAGAGTTGTAAGTCAATTGCCTAAGTTTTTGTTGTAAGAATTGGTTCGAACACAGCTGCATAAAGGCTAGTCACCCTTTCATACTGGCCCGGGGGGAGGGGGCTGGGGGAGAAAAGGCTGGTTAGCTCAATTCTTCCTTCTGGTCCTTACACAATGCTTAAAAACACACCTCTATCCCTAAAAGCCCATTTCCTTCTCTATTGTAATGCAACCAAACAGCATTTAGGTATCCTGGCTAACACCACAAATCAAAATAGCAGGATCACTTCCTGAAGTCCAGCCTTTCTATCCCACTCTATCATTACCACCACAACACCTACTTGAAAATATTGTTTTAGGAGTGGTTTCCTAGATTTGAGTTTCTTTATTTTGGAAGAAGAACTCTAGGGAAAAATATACCCATACAATTATTCTATAACTTTATAACTCATTCACTGGTATTTAAGATGGAAATTTTAAAAAATAAATTCTAAAAGCTTTCAAGACTGTGTTCATTTTTAGATTTTATTAGAAAACTTTTATCCTAAGATTTTTAGAGTTAAAGAGATAAATTATATATCAGATAATCAGCAGGAATAGTTCAACAAATGCAGGACAATTCCTGGCAATAGATAAGAGTTGAGTTAGCTCTTAAGGACAGACAGCAGAGTGGTAAATGCAAGTCAGTTAATCAAACTGCAACATTTTATTGGGTTGAGAAACGCTTTGTTAGATAGACAAAGCAGTAAACCATCACATGTGCCTCCTCAGATGGCATTATGGAAAGTAAGCACACTCTTCCTGGAAGCAAGGCGTGTTAGGCTCAGTATGTGTCACCAGGACGTGAGGTACAGCTCAAGAAGTTTGAGGTTGACTGGCCTTATCAGCTAAATCCAGTTTCGCTACTTAGACCACATGACATTCAGTTCTCCTTTCTCTTTTTATGGTTGAAAAGCATATAAACATCTCAAAGATGCAGGGAAAAAATGGTAAACTCCCCTTCAGGCCAGTGCCATCAGAGCAAACAGGAAAATGTAGAAAGCGGTCAAATATTAGCTACTGAGAAACACAACATGAACTAGGAACATGTTCTGACTTGAAAATGTTTTATATGGTCCTAAAATTAATAAAGTTAACAGATGGAACTAGAATTTTCATACTGATGGTAGTAAGTATCCTCAGACAGAAATAAAAGCATTTAGAGAAGCTCAAGTGAACCATCAGCTTCAAGGGCTTAAGACTCAGGAGGATAACCAGATAACCAGATTTTAGCGAAAGACACCTTTGATGCAGTTAATTCTTTATTAATTCTTCTATTGAGGCAACACCTTTGGTATAGTAATACTGGGGCCTGAGGTGAATGTGTTGTGCTTCAGGGCTGCAGAAACAAGCAGTCTGATTCTACTTGACCAAAGCAGGTGTGTCCTTCCAGGGCTAGGGCCAAGAACATTCCTGTTCCCCCTTGGTCATTTGCCAAATCTGTAAACTACAAGAACAACCACTCCAAGCTTTCCTTGTATTTCCTACAGTTAATACCAACAACATCTCATACTGCATCAGCACCACGTTTCCTCTGGGCAGCACGGTTCCTCTGTCATGTCAGACATACCACGAGCACCCAACTGATCTGGTCAGGTAGCAGGGGAAGCCACAGCTCACTGAGTTTTGCTGTTACTGGCTTATCCCACCAAGTACGTCAGGAAGAGGAAGTTCTTTCCCCCTTCTCCTGGAAGGATGTTGGAAGGAAAGGAGGATTTAGATAGTAAGTAGAGCACTTGTGCTTTAGAACAGCAAGCTTGCTCATTTAATTTCTCTGAAATTAAATGGTTCAAGTCTGAAAATATACAGGATGTACAACAGCTGAGGGTAACCCAGTTGTCTCCCCAAAAATCAGTTACATGGAAACAGTATGCTTTCATATCCCTAACTAGGTAATATTCTCCTTCCCTCATGAAACATAATTTATGTTCCATTCTCCACTCTAACTTCTTTGTCCCTCCCTTGGAAACTCTTATGTAAAAGAAAAAAAGTGGGAGAGTCCAGCTAGGTATGCAATTTACCTCACCCTATCTGTGGCCTCACTTGTTGTCTCTTCATTCTTTAGATTATGAGTCTGAACAAGAACAGCAGATATTCCAGCAAGTCAGCCTCTCTACTGTCCTCCACCACAAAGTCTTCTGAATATACAAGGCACAGCAAACTCACTCCTCACACCGAGAGATGGAAGAAGCCATATTAGCAAAAGCAGAAAATTCGGATTTTTCTCAACAAGGGAAAAGCAATTTCGATGAGTGTATCTGACACAGAATTGGGATTCCCGTCCCAAAGTACATGACTAGCAAAATGTATGGATGACCTGCACACAAAGACAGTGAAAGGCAAACTAAGTGACATGAGTGGGAAACAACAGAATACCCACAATAATTAATGATATGATGAAGATGAGAAAAAAAGGCTGCAAAAGCAATTAGCATATTTTGCCAGAAATGTATGCATTCTGTACCAGTTAAGCGCGTCAGCAATTTAAGCTTCAGTTTCCAGTTTAAAAACTTAAGACAGACTTTTCATGGATTTTTCCTTCTTGACAGATTTAAAAAACAAACCCAAACCAAAAACCACTCCAAGGTCACATTTCTCTNCCCAAAAAAAAATAAAAATTCAAGGCATCATACAGATACCCATTTCTGAGCTGTTGATTTATAATGCAAGTCAGCACAGTACAAACCAAGATTTTAACCAAGGAGTTAATTGCAAAAGCCTTCTCACAAAGAACAGTTGACTTTAGACCACAAAGCAAGTAAACTACAGATAAAAAAAACCACCACAACCCAGCCCATTGAAAAACTGCCACAGAATTACTTTATTCTATGAAAATCTTTATATTAAAGGTTCTTCATCCTCCCCCCTTGAATGAAGCCTTACCAGCAAGGAGGAACCAGTGCCTCAAGTTATGCTTTTTAAGCTAATGGTAGTAAACTGGTTATACTCCAATGTACATGAAAGTCCTCAGGCTACACTCTTCAATTCCCAATAGCTGCTTTGCACTTAAACAGACTTTGAGTAACTACAAATTATTCCAGCTTAGCTGACAGACTGTAGAATAGTCGTCTCTCATTTAAGAATCACTATGGTTTAAGTCACACCTACAGACACCTGTCAAACAGCTCAGACTCAACTACTCTTACGTTTTAGTATCCTACAGCAACAGCACCCCCATATACCTTAGACTGTCATAAATACAAAACCACTTCTCTTCAGAAAGAGGCAAGTTCAGAAATACTTTGCATTAGAAGTGAGAGGACACACAAAAGCAGCAACTGCAGAACCGTTGATCGATGCGTTAAGGTCTAATACAAAAGTTTCTGATTAATGAGGACCACACAAAGCTTTTTCTATAGAAAATAATAAAATTTTTCAGAACGATAAAGAACAGAACCTTCCTAATACCTGCACACTTATCCAAATACAGAAAAACAAAGACTTACCGCTTGTTCATATTAATTAACAAAATGCTCAAATACACTTTTGTGGTATGATTAAAAAAGTATTTAAGAGATTTACTATATAATAGATCATAAATACATCTGTCAAATTAAGTATTACACTATTTCAACAATTTCCCCTTTCATTTATTAAGCACAAGGGTTTTCTAGTTTTGTGTTTTGGTTTTGTTTGTTTGTTCTTTTAAAATGTATTAATATACCAACTTAAGACTTACAGCACTAGCCTGCCAAGTACCAAAAGAACATCTTCACATTCTGTAGTCAAGTAAGGTCGTGCATTAGCAAAGCATTGGATGGAGATTCGATATACTTCCAAAAAAGGTAAAATATGTTCCGATGCACCCCGACTGCCAGCATACTGAAGCAGTGTCTGAAAGAAAATGAGTTATCATTAGAAGATCTCATAGCACACTTATCCAAAAAATAAATATCAATAAGCAATATCAAGCATAGACCATGGAATAATTCTGGAAGTGAGAAGTTTTTACTCTGAAGGTGATTTAAAAATGGTAGGTTTTCTCCTCAACAGAAGTTCTCCCTTTTATTCAAAAATATTTCTATTTATTTCATTATTCTAATAAAGAATTTTGACTAGGGAACAAGCTAGATACAATCGGCAGAAGTGTGAAGTGTTAAGATAAAAATTCAGGGAGAAATTCTGCCACAGAGACAGAACCACATGTGTAACACTGGAATCTTTATTACTAGTAAGAATGCAGAAAAAGAAGGAAAAAGTTCAAGAACACTATTCCAGCTGTAGTATTTTACAGATTCACGCATTACCTATACAGCAAACATAAGCCCATTATAAGTGGATACAAACCCCAGATCAGACCATTACATAGTCATTTTTCAAATGCAAAATTACCCTAGACTTTACTGCTTGACCATACTCTACATTACCTGGGCACAGTACTGAAGAAGCAATGTAAAGTCTAGCCAGTTTTAAGATAAATCAAAGTAAGTTTTAAAAATCAGTACAGGGACAACAGTAGTATCTCCCAACCTTTCTAAAGCTCCAGTACACTACTATGTTATTTTCTTACAGGTTATAAAGCAATACTGAGAGCAAGCAGGGCACTGAGCTAAGGATGTGGTAGCTCTACTGACAGCTGCTTTACACACCCTCCTGCAGCTCCAGACCAGGCATGCTGGTGCTCTCACCAGTTACGATCCCCCTCTCATGTTGCACTCACCCCTTGACTGAACAAGGTTGATCAAGGCCAGCTGCAAATAAAAAACAACGATAAAGACTGTGCTTTCTGGAACCCTTAGGGCCAAGACTTGGGGGGGAAAGAGGGGAAGAGTTCCGAGTGTCCCACCCTATAATTCAATACAAGCCAAATTGTCCTAAGATGATGATCAGGTCATACCAGGCTTCAAATTACTTCACACTGGGACTCCTGACACAACCAACGTATTTTAACACCTTAAACAAACACATGGTCCTACCAGGTTATGACTGTGAAGGAGGATACTACTGAACAGGCCCTACAACGAGCTTACTAAAACCACGTGCAGTCATTGTAATAGACAGAAACTTCCAAGACAAAGCCTAACTTCCAACACAGCAAGAATTGGCCAGCTACACATTATTTTGTGGACTATCTGGTGTTATACCAGTGATGGGACTATACAATACTAGTCCTGAGGTAAGAAATTAAAAAGCAGCAAACATCCACTAGACTGACACAAGCATTTGTGAAATCTAAGAAACAAACAGGAAAAATCTATAAAAAATACCATCTAAAAATCAGTATAAATCAAGACCGTTTTGTAGATTATTCCCCTAGAACTTAGTATCGGTTATAAAACTTATAGGTTAATGAGTTACAAACTCTCTAAAAAGCCACATGATATTAACAAAAACATAAGGAGGGTGGGAGATGGAAAGATCAGACATTTACAGAAATCATCCTTAAACACAGCACAAACATCACTAACAGAAGCAATGAATGACTAGTAACTAGCCAGAGTGCTTCTCCAAGAGATTAATGAAGGATTTGATAATATAACAAATTACATGTGGCATTAGAAACATTAAATTGCATTCCAAGGCTGTCAAGTTACAATTCTTAGAGATACTCCATTGATGACTATCATAAGGTCATCTGTTTAGTAAGCCCTGTAGTAATGCTATCATTATAGTGACTGCAGAAATAGAAGATCAAACATAGAAATCTATACTTTTCTAAAAATACATCTGTTAAACCCAGTCTATAAAAAAAGCTAAATTTATGACTCAATTATTTAAACAGACACTTAGTTCATAAACTCTCTGGTCTGCATAAGCCATAAAACATGATAGAATATTTCCTAAGATTAAATAAACTTACTAGAAAACACTACACCCTTGCTTGAGTGTAATCCTAGCATCAAGTCTTACAGCTAATATTAGCAATTCACTGAATATCTATTTAGGAAATTTCTGATAAATGGCTGAGCAATGTTTTCAGTGAATAAAATAGACTCAAGGCAAGAGACTTATTAATGGCTTGAATTTTAAAGATACATAGTTATACTATCAGTATTAGCATACTGACATACAAAACATAGTAACTTCGTTACAGAGGCTCTTAAATGCCCTTCTGCCATTTCACAAGCAGTAACTTTTAGTAGTCCACTAAAGGCTTATCCTGGAGTCTACATACAAGATAAAATTAGACAATTTCAACTTTGTCAGAAATATATAATCTACATGCTTAAGAAAGAATCAAGTAACTATTTTATAAGCAATGACCACTTCTAATTACCTAAAAAAGAGTATTCAACAATTTAAGTCTGGTTAACATTCATCTGCCTACACCTCCTTCCTTTGACTAAAATAATACATCTAATTGGGGAGTGGGGTGAGAAGGGCAGAAGCCACACATCCGCCTACCGTGTAATCTACAGACAAGCCCAGGTCCTCAACACTACAGAGATTCTCACGTCCTGCAATGCTGGAATACCTTAGCTACATTTCTCTGGAAGCATAATTTTTTTTTCTCAGAACCAATTTAAATGCGTCAAAGGTGCATGACCTGTTAGAACAACTTTAAGCCTCTGTTTAACAAAAAAGCCTTACATCTCTTCTAAAAGATACCCGATTGCAATTGACAGTCCTTAACCCTTAATGATTTAAGAAAGTCAACAGGTGCTGGGTATTGGCAGACAGAATGGTCCTAAAACCTCTGCTTCACTGCTAATTGTTCTTCATATTTAGTACAGTACAACCTCAAACACACACTGTTCATTCTGGGAGCTCAATCTGTACACAAACAGCCCACTAAGCATCCATGTTTTTCCCCAAGATGAATATGCAAAGCATTCACTCTTGTACAATATTAAGTTTCAGAGTGAACCGACCATTCAGGCTTCACAAGTTTCTCTGCGGTGTTATCCTGGACACCAATTTTATTCCCCTGCTCAAAACAAGGGATCTTCAAGGAAACCGCGCCATCCAGCATCACTCCCAGGAAGAGCTACTGGAAAGCTGAACACGGCAGCACAATTTTACATGTAGAAAAACAGAGCATCCAGACAACTCAAAGCATACGAAAGCTGCTGATTTGGTCCACAGTCCATGTCCCAACAGCCTCAGTAACTTCCACAGTAAAATAAGAGCACCCTTCAGGACCATGCCACAGATGTACACACGGGATGGTACATCCATTGCTGCCCTAAAACATTTCAGCTACTCTCATATGGCACAGCTGCTCCCCAAGATGTATTTTAAGACCAGTTCAAATCAGCTTCTCTCTAGGCATGTTCTATTGTAACTTAATAAGCTCATAAGATACCAGTGGTACCCTCCAAGTTGTTCATACAAAATTCAGCTCCTTAAATTTCACTTGGGGATACTTTAAGTTATTTTTATCACTCAAACTCAATGCAACTTTCACAAACATCCCCAGTCAGAAAGAGAAATCACAATGTAAAATTACATCCTAACCACAGTGGTCTGTCTGCACAATGGCATCAGAAATGTATACTCCATTGAAGCTGCTGCATGACAGATCAGCAATTTCTTGTTTTGCACTGTATCTCTTGGTGTACAGTCATGACTATCAGAAGTGTCCCAAACCTGAGACAGATTTTTTCAATTTTTAGCTGCACTAACTCTTACGACATTCTAAAATATGACTACCACTCAATAACAGCACAACAACCTAAAAGAGGGTTTTTTTACACATTTTTTGTGGGACAGGTCTTAAGGGTTTTTTTGTTGTTTGTTTTTTAGGTAACTGGTGTCATCAAACGCCATTGATCAAGTAGCTCTAAAGCTTTATCTGTACCAAAATAATCTGGATGCCTTGACCACTACATATACTGATCACCTAGGCAATCCTTACACTAGGTGTTAGCTGAATGTTTGTTTCAATGTTTTGATGCAGGGACTGCACTGGAAACAATTTCAGCAAAATCTGAAACATGGAGAAAGTTACATACATTATATTGATCTCCATGCAAATGCAAGGTCACCTCTTGACAGTGTGCTTAACTTGAGACACATGTAGCAGTATGCAGCAGCACCCTGCAGTTTGAGAAGCAAGAGTTTTGAAACCTAACAAACTGTAAAGTAGACAACCTGTGGATATGAAATGGAAGGGTAACATCATCTATAACACCTGCAGGAATTTTTGTCTGATTTGGCATCTAATTTTGCCATTCAAATATAGTGACTGTATCAGCTGAGATGTAGGTAAACTAGCTTGAAAACAATATTTTTTTTTTATATACTATAATCTTTTCAGATCCAACAGGGACAGCTCTTCAACCCAGCAACCCAACAATTACTCAACTCTAGAGTAAAGGACACCATGAGGGAAATAACTTACTTTTAAGTAAAAACTATTTTAACAATTAAAGAGTTAATCTCCGTCACTGCAAGTTTAATCAAGTTCAGCTCTTCCTCTAGAAGTTTGTGGCTTGATCAGAAACTGCTGATCCTTAGCCTGAGTTGTATTAAGCAAGCATTCAGCCTTCACGAACAATCAAGCCTTGCTTATTCCACGACGTATCTCAATCAAGGTGCAACACATCATTTTGATCCCAGGGCAGGTAAAGAACAGAAAAGCAGAGCTCTAGGAACCAAGCCATGACGGCACTGCGAGCGCACCGTGGCCCGCCTGCCCCAGAGCACCCCCAAAGAACCTCCCAGGGCTACAAGGCGCCCAGGCCCCG
>VZRU01010003.1:0-33762 GCA_013398155.1 Pedionomus torquatus | reverse complement strand
AGGCGCTTGCGCGCGGCCGCGACGCTGGGCACTGATAGGCCGGGGACAGGGGGCGGCCCGCGCGCGCTGTTTTGAGTGCCCGGGCCCGAGGAGGGAAAGGAGGCCTGTGGGGCCCTGCCGGGGCCATGGCGTCGCTACCCTCCTCCTGGGAGTTCCATCTGCCCTTCGCCCCCGCCGATTTGCTGCGGGACGGCGGCCCTGGGCGCTACGTGGTGCAGGAGGTGCTGTCCCCCCGCGAGCTGCCGCCCGCTCTCACAGGTGAGGCTCCCCTCGGCCCGGCCGGCTCTCACCGCCCTCTCAGGGCCCTGACCGCGTCCGTCTCCCTCTCCGTTTTCCTACAGCTTTCCGGGCCGCCTTCCGGGCGCGGGGCGCGCTGGCAGTGCTGCAGCACTTCGATACCATCTACTCCTTGCTCCAGTGAGTACAAGAGGGACGAGCATGGAGCCGGGGACGCTGAGGCCGAGCGGGTGGAGGAGGGTTGAGGAGGGGCTGGGGCGTCCGGGCGCTCAATCCTTTTTGTGGCGGCGTTTACGTGCTGCCCTCACACATTGTGTTTGCCTTGCAGCCACTTCCGGGCTGTGGGAACTGATCTCAAGGAAGATTCCCTGGAGCTGATGATGCGGGGTGGGTATCTCTGTTTCCAGTTGAAGTAGGAGTAATAGAGAGGTTTGTCGTCTCCGGCAGCTCAATGATGATGTAAAGGCTAATGTGACTCGACCAGCGGGGTTGCACTCTCAGCCCATTCCAGTAATACAGGCCTGTAATCTTGGTGGACAATGCAGAGCTGTGCGTGTTCGCTGTAAGGGCAGGCCGACAGAAAATCCCCTTCCCTGCTTCCCTGTAAAGTACATCTTTGGGATGCCTCAGCTCTGAGTGAGTGTTTCTATGAGCTGACAAGGGACTGCGGGAACAGGATAAGACAGTGTTTCCGAGGTTTGGGTTGCAGTGGGCAGCCCGTATTACAGCTGGTGAGATGTGAGCACACATCTTTGGTAATCTGATGACTGCTTTAAGTCTCAAAAAAAGAAGATGGCTGAAGGGTCTGGCAAGGAGTGCTCATGGCTTTCTGCTTCCCTTCAGTGGTGTCCCAACATTCCAATGAACTTCCTGACATCTTGGGTGATTCTGAACTGAGCCATGCAGACCGTACTGCACATCTCAATGCTCTCAAGATGAACTGCTATTTGCTGACTGGCCTGGTGGATGCGTTTGAAATGGAGACCTGCAAGAGTGGTTTGTTGGAAGTTGATCCTGGTGGGAAGGTAGGTGAGGGGACTTGGGGCGCGAGGGGAATAAGATGATAAAAGTAGAAAACGTGTAAGTTTGCTGAATTCTGTAGTATCTATCAGATGTTATAGCTGGATTTATTTAAACATGATGCTGTCATAATGTAGAGTATTGAGATTTCTGTTAAACTGTACATGGAAAGCAGACAAAGGGACAATATGTACCTAAACATCAGCAGGGACTCAGATGCACAGGACTTTCTCTTTCAGTTGTCTGTGTTTGGCTGGTATTTAGTGCGCCAGTAATGTCTCGAGTTATCTTCTGTGGTCAAAGATGACAGCAACAGTTGATGGGGGCATATAAGCTTCTCTTATATTTTGCTGTATGTCTTTTCATGCTGAAGAATTTAGCAGTCATTTTCTTAGGGGAGTGGGGTGGTGGTGGGTTTTTTTCTGTTGTTAAGTTGCTGGTGTATTTCATTATGTAATCTCCTTTCTAGAACAAGAAGAACCGTACCAAGACCTCTCAGTCCTTGTGGGAAGAGGAGAGGCAGCCGCTTTTACAGCTGCTTACACAGCTGCTGCAGCTGGATCTCCGTCACCTTTGGGGTGGTTTGGCGGTGGAAGAAGAGTTTGTCAGGTATGGAATGGAGTGGATGGTAGAATAATTTGGGTTGGAAGATATGAAGGTTTAAAAGTCATCTAGTCCACGCCCTCTGCAATAAGCAGGGATACCTTCAACTTGATCAGGCTGCTCAGAGCCTCATCCAACCTGACCTTGACTGTTTCCAGGGATGGGGCATCTATCACTTCTCTGAGCAACCTGTTCCAGTGTCTCGCCCTCATAGTAAAAAATCTCTTGTCTAAATGTACCCTTTTCTGATTTAAAACTACTACCCTTGTACTGTCGCAACAAGCCCCAATAAAAAGTTTGTCCCCGTGTTTCTTACAAGCCCCCTTTAAATACTGAAAGGCTGCAGTAATGTCTTCCTGGAGCCTTCTGGTCTCTAGGCTGAACAACCCCAGCTTTCTCGACCTGTCCTCACAGGAGAGGTGTTCCACTCCACTGATCATTTTTGTGGCCCTCCTCTGGACCCACTGGAACTGGTCTATGTCCTTCCTGTGCTGAGGGCTCCAGAGTTGGATGCAGTATTCCAGGTGGGGTCTCACGAGAGCGGAGTAGAGGGGCAGAATCACTTCCTTTGGTGTGCTGCCTGCACTGCCTTTGATGCAACTCAGGATACGATGTGCTTTCTGGGCTGCAAGTGTACATTTGCTGGGTTGTGCCCAGCTTTTTTACCCACCAGAACCCCCAGGTCCTTGGCAGGGCTGTTCTCAATCCCTTCATCCCCCAGCCTGTACTGCTACTGGGAGTTGCTGTGACCCAGGTGCANTGTCTTCCTGGAGCCTTCTGGTCTCTAGGCTGAACAGCCCCAGCTTTCTCGACCTGTCCTCACAGGAGAGGTGTTCCACTCCACTGATCATTTTTGTGGCCCTCCTCTGGACCCACTGGAACTGGTCTATGTCCTTCCTGTGCTGAGGGCTCCAGAGTTGGATGCAGTATTCCAGGTGGGGTCTCACGAGAACGGAGTAGAGGGGCAGAATCACTTCCTGGTCCCTGTATGGACCCCTGAGAGATACCATTTGTCACTGATCTCCATCTAGATATTGTGCCATCNATCCCCCAGCCTGTACTGATACTGGGAGTTGCTGTGACCCAGGTGCAGGACCCTGTGCTTGGCTTTGTTGAACCTCCTGAAGTTTACATGGGCTCACTTCCTGAGCTTGTGCAGGTCCCTCTGGATGGCATCCCACTCCTCAGGCACGTCAACTACACCACTTTTTGTGGTGTTGGCAAATTTGCCAGCAGCACACTTGATTCCACTGTCTGTGTTACTGATGAAGATATTAAACAGTACTGGTCCCTGTATGGACCCCTGAGAGATACCATTTGTCACTGATCTCCATCTAGATATTGTGCCATCAACCACTACCCTCAGGATGTGACCATCCAACCAATATAGAGTTGGGATGGATGATTTTCTTTTCTGGAAGGGAGGGTTAAATGTTAAATCTGCTGGTGATGTGGTATTACAGCCCTCTAGAGAGTACAGATTATTGGGAAGCTGTCTTCAGGCAAATGTAATGTGTTTAGCAACTGCTTCCTTTTCTTGTCTAGGCCTCTCAAATTCAGGTGTTTGATCAGCTTTTTAAGGATACTGGAGAATCTCTCTGATTTCAGAGAAATGTTTTAGTGCAGCGTGCTTGAATGATGTTGGTGCAAGTTGTGATACTGAGGTTGGCCATCTCTATTCTGTGGCTTTAGCTTAATGACAGGAAGCTGCTACCGTATCCTGGAGAATCCAAGCATTGGTCTTCAGAAATACCGGGCCACACGGGAGACTGTGACACATCTACTTGCTGCAGCTCTGGCTCGTTATGATCACATGTTCAGTGAGTTCCTGCTCTTCTGCCTTCTTTCTGAAGCCATTCCCAGTTACTTTGCCTGACCTTTTTTTCCTCCTCACATGCAAAAGGTGCCACTCTGAAGATCACACAGATGCTGCAGCACTTTGAACATGTAGCCCCAGTATTTGCACAGGCTGTGAGCCTCTGGGCTACGGAGTATCGTCTGAAAAGCCTGGTGGGCGAATTGTTAAGGTGAGAAAAATACCTCGAGGCTTGTCCTTCTGTTCTTAGCAACCCAAGGCATCCTGTTCCTTGTTTCATCTTTCTTTGCAGGGAAATCGGACACAAGTGTCCACAGGATCTGGCTCGTGATGGTTCTGGAGTCAAGGGTTATGCTGCCTTTATAACTGAACTGGCTGAACGGATTCCAGCTCTGGTGCTATCCAACATAAGCGTTCTCCTGCGTCACTTGGATGGGGAGGTACATTTCCACAATATTACCCATGGGGAGAAGTGAAGCAGTGGAGGTCCTGTTGTCCAGGTTTTGGGTTTTTTTTTTTTGTTTTATTTGTTTGGGTTTTTTGGGGGTGGGGGGGTGAGGGCTTTCTTCTGGAACAGGTTCTGCCCTTAGCTAAAAGATGCAAAGGAAACAGAAACCATGACATCTACTGTCTTGTCACTCCTGGATATCAGAGAACAGGATTGTCCTTTGTTCTTCAGTACTTAATGAGTTGGTCATTGTGTTACCTTTTGCCCATGAAAGCTATAAGTATTTCTCAGTTCTTGGTTTCTGTGGACCTAGCTGGATAGCAGAGTTCGATTACTCTGTCTTTCAGGCACAGCTGTGCTCCCCAAAGTTAAAGTTCAGGCTGGAGCCTTGACTTGGAGGCCCAAACTCTGGGCCACCTTTCCCCTTGGCATATTTAGTCATGTCTTTTTCTCTGATCCTTATTCAATAACTCTTTGCAGAGTTACATAATGCGAAATGCTATTCTGGCGGCTATGGCAGAAGTGCTGGTGCAGGTGCTGAATGGTGACCAGCTGGAGGAAGTTGCCCGTGGTACTCGGGACCAGTTCCTGAATATGCTGCAGGCCCACATCTGTGACATCAATGGCTTTGTGCGCAGCCGTGTGCTGCAGCTTTTCACTCGAATTGTTCAGCGCAAGGCAAGTCTGTGCTGTGGATAGGTGTTGCTTCAGTTATCTCTTCCACTGTTGTGTTGTCTAAGAGAGTTTGTGTCTCCCTGCTTTTTGTTTGCAGAGACTAGAGTTTAACAGAGGAAGGTATTGTCCCTGTGTACTGTGGTGTCTGCAATTCCTTTTTCCCAAGAGACCAAAAATCCTAGGGGTGAGGGAACTGGGTGGCAGAAATTAAGTGTTGCTCATTATTACCTGGACAGGCTAGAAGGAAGAGTATGGTACACAAGCTCTTTTTGGACATTGAAATGGGAAAATGTCACACTCACTAGATACGCTAAGACTCAGCACAGGACCATGGATAAACCTAAGTTCATGCTTTCAGCAGAATGGGCCACAAGATATCCAGAGGTCCCTTCAGAACTAGACTTTTATGTAAATCTATAATCCGTGCCTTTTAGTACATTAATATATCTGCAGTAAAATACCTTTTCACGAGTCTCTAGGCTGTCCTGGTAACTTTGTCTACACTCTCATTGTGTCCTAGGCCCTGCCTTTGAGTCAGTTTCAGTCTGTGGTGTCGCTGGCTGTTGGACGTCTCAAAGACAAATCTGTGATAGTAGTTAAAAATGCGATCCAGCTCCTGGCAGCATTTTTGTCCAACAATCCCTTCTCCTGCAAGGTAATTTTGACTAATATGATAGATATACTAGATGTCTGTTTACAGGCTGAATATCTGCAGTGTGCTATAGCCAGGGGAGCAGCCTTTTCTGTGTTTTGCAGGAGGGACAATGTAGCCTTTGACTCTACAGGTCTTGGTTTTTCGAAGTTTAGGTCTTGCTTCCTCTGGCTCTTCCCCTGCTTGGTATAACTGGTAGATATACTGAAGGCCAGGGATGATGTGTTTGATTGTGTGAAAACCTACAGTGATTTGATTTTAATGTGTTGTGGGTCTTCTTTCCTTAGGATCAGAATTAGTTTTTTTAGCACATTCTGCACAGAGGTGCAGCATTTTGTTTAGCTGCATCTTCTCCTAAGCTTCTGAGCCTTAGACTGGCAATTTACAGCTGTTCCTGTTGTAGGATGATGGCCAGAGTCTTCCAGTTTGCAAAACCAGGGTTGTCCAAGGGATTGAGAGCTTAAAACAAGGAGTGGAAGAGAAAGGAGAATTTGAGCATGTCAGAAAAAGCAGATAAGTAACGTAGTTCTTCTCTTCCTGGCATTTTCAGTTAAGCTGTGCTGACTTGTCTGAGCCACTAAAAAAAGAGGCGCAGAAGCTGCAAGAAATGAGGGACCGTTGCAGATTGACAGCAGGTAATTTCTCCCTCTTTCCCCTTCCCAGGGCATACCAGGGCTTATTTTTCCTCATAAATTTGCTCCTAGGTTGTGGTGGTTTATGTCTCGGATTTTACAGTGTGACCAGATAGCTGGGATTATATTCAAAACAGTTTTTCTTACAGTGGTGTTACAAAAGGACTGTCCATATCTAGATCAACAGTCTCTTTAACTAAATATCCTATTTTCAGGATAAGAACTGAAAACACCTATGAATGCCCTCCTAACTTTCTGTTTTCAATCATTTGAGGACTGCTTGAGCCATAATTTGGCTTAGATATTACTTTAAATTGAGTAGCCTTGGACCTGGTGCTGCCTCCAAAACAATAAATAGCAAATGATGGTGTTCTCTTCCCTGTCATTTTTTTTGTACCCTCAATGGTTTCTTTTTTTTATGCCAAAAAGTTCTTGACTATTTGTGCTGTCTGGGTGAAATGAGCAATGGGAATAGTGGAATAGTGCCTGCCTGTGGCAGCTGGGGTGTGTGTGTGTTTGTGTGTGTATGTAAATAGAATTTCTAAGTTCTAGATGAGTTTTCTTCCCCATTTAGGGTGTCATTTTGAGTCTCTGTATTCTGTGTTCCTTCTGTTTTGTTTTGTGTGTTTTTGGTTTTTTTTTAATAGCTCCAGTGATCACCCGAGAGGAAGAGTGGGAAGCAATGCTGCCAGAAGTTAGGGCTGCCACACAGCAGCTCTTTCAGCCACAGCAGGAAGGGGAAGAGGAGATGCTGGAAGTTGAGCAAACGGTGGAGAGTACAGCCAATCAAATCACTGCGCTGCTAACGAAGCTGAATTACAAGTAAGAAGGCTCTGTAGTTTGAGAGAGTGTTTATCCCAAGGGATGTGTCAATCTCTAGTTCTCCGCTCAAGAAGGGTTTGGGCTTCAGGGTAGAGGGATGATTTCACAGGATGTCACGTTACTCTGTAGGAAGAGATTGACATGGGGACCTAGCACTAGATGCTGGCTGGAGCTGCTGTCCCAGGTGTTCAGGGCAAAGTTGGATGGTTTCCCTTGTATCCCACCCTAATGGGTTGCTGATGCTCTTCTCTTGGGCAATGTCATTGTCCAGGAGTGCAGCCCGCCTTACGCAGAAGGCCCTGTGTCGCTTCCAGGGGGAGGAGCCCTTCAGTGGCCTTATGGAGGAGAATGAGGAGGCAACAATCTTGGGTATTCTGAAGACACTTTACACAGGTAACTTTCGTATTGCTCTGTTTCTGCTCTAAGGCCAAGCTGATGGCAGAGCTAGACCAAAACACTCTGGATTGCCCTGTCCCTCTTTCTGACCTCTGAGTCTCACTCTCTGTGTACTTGACAGCTCATAGAGTTACACCACCTCTGGACAATTTGCTCATCAAGGGGCTTGACATCTTGGTTGGATCACAGTAATCCTGTTATTTAATTTCTGGTCAGAATAGCTACATGTTCCCACTAGAAGTGCATTTTTAATGCTTTAACTCATGTAGCATCTGCTAAGGGGAGTGAAGCCAGTATTATCCACTCACAGTCTTTTGTCCTCTTTCAATTTGTCAGGAATTCTGCTTCCTGAACAGCTGGTGGCATGTAATGCTGACCTTTAGGTGCCTTGACCAAGTTATCTGACTCAAAGTCTTGCTTATCTGGGGCTCAAGCCTTTGGGCATGTTTTTAAGACTACGAGCTTTGTCTTTAGTGTTTGTTTCAAAGTAAGGCTTCCTAGCCAATCCCCTTAAGCTCATTTGTGTCAAAAGGCTACCATCTAAATTATTTAATCTTCTTAACTTTGTCAGCTCTCCCCAGTTGCACAAACTTTGCTGGAGAGTAGTAGTGTTCGCCACCTTCCTGCTCTGCTGGGTTCCCTTTCAAGGCCTCATCCACCTTTGGGGAGCCCTTCAGCATTTTAATGGTGTTTACCCCAACTGGACTATGCATTTTTCCACCCCTGGGTATTAAGTCAGCATTTCTGTGGTGCATCATGTTGTAGTACTACAACTTGTTCTACAGCATGTTGAGACTTTTGTCTTTATAGCTAAGCCTGTTGAGAGAACTTGGTTTTTTTTTTGTGGAAGTCTAGCTCTTTGAAGGTGTCACTATGGAGCGAAGAGAGGAGTTAAAATGCCCTCAACCATGCCTCTTTCTCTTATACCTTCAATACTGTTCACAAACAAGTGTTGGTGTTGTGCAGGTTCATGCCCAGGTGAGAACAGTGAGGATCCTCCACGTGGCAACAGTAGTCTTAATACTGAAGAAGTTGTACCGGAAGAACAGCCTCAGACAGAGCTGGTCAAACAGGAGATGTTGGTGCAATACTTGCAAGATGCTTACGACTTCTCAGTGAAAATCACAGAAGCCCTGAGCCTGGTCAGCAAGATGTTGTATGAAAACTCTGTCTCAGGTGTGTGGAATAGCTATAGGGCCTTTCTCCCCCATTCAGGGTTTCCAGATCTTTCCCCTTGCTGAAGCAGGATATTGGAGTAGTGAAGCTCCAGCGCCATGGGGACAAGGTTGGAGGAGCTGCTTTTCACTGAGCAGATGACACAGGCACTTCCAGGGTATTGGAACAGCAAGTGCCATCTAAATGGGTGTCATGAAAGGGTTGTATGAGGGCGTGAATGGGCTTTTTAGGAATCTATTTTTAAATACGAAGATGGAAAATGTTTTTTAAAAGCCAGGTGACCAAAACAACTGAATTTGTGGAGGCTCTCCCTGTCCTGTGGGATGGGATGCATGTTTGTCATAGTGCCCAAGATTCTCCGAAATTGAGCGCAACCAGTGAAGCTGGGTTCTGCTGTTACTTGCTTAGTTTCCTCTTGCAGCTTCAGGTTCTTATACTGGCCACAAGAGGGGTAACTCAGCAGCTTGTTTTATCCACCTTACCTTTCCTTAAACTTTGTAGCTAAAAGTGATCCTGATCAACAGGCTCCATGGTCTGGGTCTCTTCAGTGCTATAGAGAAAGGTGGTTGGAGAGTAGGCCCTTGAGTTACCTTCGTGCAGGCACTTCTGAGGCTTCATCTGTGTGGAGCAGGGCTTGGATGTCATTAGATCTTTGCACACACCGAACTCAGGAGTTGGTTTTTGTGTGTTTACAGGTCATGTGAAGTTCAAGGCACACAGGGGGTTTGGTTTATTTTTTTTTATGACTGCAGATTTTACTAACTTTCCACCTCCTTTTTGTCCTGTGCTGTAGCGTAAGTCAGGTGTCTGGTCTGCGGAGACCTTTTGAGACATTGACTCCATTTGTAGACAGTATGCTGTTGAGGGAGGGTGGTCAGGGATGTTTATGCTCAGATTTAGGGGGTTTTAATTAAAGATTTAAGATTTCAAGATTTAATATAACATTTTTTCTGTTGCAAATATGTATCTTCTGGTGTGACTGGAAGCAGGGGAAGCATACCAGCTTGTCTAGACACGTACATGTATCTGACAAGGGATCTTGATCAGATCTTTATTTAGATTACTAAGTTGGGGCTTATATGGGTGTAAGCTCCCACCTAACTGGAGGTCAGACTCTGTGAACTGTTCATTGTACAGTCCCTCTAATCGTGACTATGACTCTTGTGAATGCTCTCCAACTTTAATGTTTTTTCCTGTCTCAAGAACAGAAGGCTGGATCGTGTATTTCAGGAGTAGCTAAGCTGGAAACAAATATGTTATTCCTTACCCCATTTATACATCAAATAGCTTAGTTATTCTGGGTACAGTGTTACACTGGAGCTTAAAGTTCAGCTGCTTTTATCTGCTGCGACCATAAGATCTTTTTTTTCCAAAGCTACTGTTTCCCTGAAGATAATTTTGTTTTTTCTTTAGGAGAAAAGTGGCCTCTTCTAAATATATTGCATTTACATTTAGCTGTAGTATTTTTAATCTGTGCCCGTTTCCTCCAGGACATCTATGGCTTTATACTAGTTAAGCCCATTCTGACTTGAGCCCTCTGCAGACAGTAGCAGGGATCTTAGACGATTGCAGGACTTGCTGTGAGAGCAGTTGGCCTATGAATCTGTTTTAGTGGCCTCTCTAATGGGGATTAGGAAAAAATTGCACTAACACAACTCTTCTCTCTGCAGTGGTGCAGGAAGCCATTGAGTTCTTTGTGACAGTCTCGCAGTTTGGTGTGCCCCAGGCGCTGCTTGGAGTCCGCAGGATGCTTCCACTCATATGGTCAAAAGAGTCTGGTATCAAGGAGGCCGTGCTGAATGCCTACAGGCAGCTCTATCTGAGCCCCAGTGGGGATTCAGAGAGGTATGGGCCTTTCAAAACCTTAGAAGTTTGGTTTTTTTTTGCTTTTTATTTCTCTCTCTCCTGTTTCTTCTTTTGGGGAACTGTTGGGAATGGGGTATGGGCAGAAACAGAAATCAAAGTTGCCACGTTTCATGTTGAGCTGAAACATAAGGTTCATGTCCACTGGCAAAGATGCTTTCTCTTAGAGCTTTTAATAACAGCTGTGCAGTTCTAAGATGTTTTTATATATATCTGACTATAGCAAACTTCCTGTGGAATGTACTGCTGAGCTTCTGCTTTTGGTTCGCCATAGTGTTGAAGTGGAGGAAATTAATGCGGCAAAACTCCATGGGTGAGACCCCATGGAAGGAGAAGCTGAGAATTACTTTAAATGAAACTGTTATCAGGCACTTGTGCTTAACGTGCTCATAAATTTCACTTTTCATACATGTGCCCAAATGATCTTGGTAGGGTTTCTATGACGGGGAACAAGGGGTGTCAGTTATGAATGTCCTTTATGGAGGCAAGGTTCTTGATTTACAACAATGAACTGATATTTTGGACAGCTGCTTCAACTCCTTTGGGAGTCAACTGTTGTTATGGGATCATCCTGTGTCTAAGTGTTTTGCATACTTCACCCTTGGTGAGCAGAGGTGTTGCCCAATGTCTGTTCCCTCATGTTGGTTTTCTTACAGCTGTAGTCACTCGCTCTGTTGGGGTTATAAGAGTAATGAAACCAAGGCGGGGGTCTAAAGTTAGAGCTACTTTTCTGGTACCAGAGTTCAGGTTTTTTTTCTGACAAGTTGTGCATGCTGTGGCCTTATCTGAGTGTAGGCATTGAGCTTCTTATGAAAACAATACATTCCTTGTTGTTCACTGGTTTCTCACTATCAGTTGTGTCCTTGATTTTTTTCTTTTTCAACATACACCATTTCTTTATCAATTACACTATACAAGGTTAGTTGTTATTATGTTTGGGTGCTTTCACACACATTTCTATTTGTATTTCATTCAAACCAATCTTAAATATTTCTGTAACAAGTCTCTATGCGTGGCAGATGAGGAAATGTTAATGGGGTCTTTGCTGATCTTTATTGAGGATTTGGGAGTGGGTACCGCTTGCTTGCTTGTTCCTTCCACACTACAGAGGAGCTGTGTCTCCTCTCTACTGTGGTTCTTGCACTTTTTTTCTTAGCACTTGCTCACTTATAAATCCTGTTGGTTACACATATGCTAAGATACATGTGAACCCTGGTGAGATGCACCATAAGTCACCTTCATTTGTACCATCAGGGCAATAAAAAGCACTCACTGCTGCTTATTTCTTGGTAGTATTGCCTGGGGATTAATCTGCAGCTTGAGTTCTAGCCTTATTAGTTCATAGAGAGAGTTTCGGTTTCTTGTGTTCTATTACTTTAACCTGTGTTTGAGAGCAAACTGGGAAGTAGCTGTTGAGTACCTTTTGTTGGGTCTCTGAGTACCAGGAGGAGCAGCAGTGCACAAGGGCCCTCATCATGCTCATTGGTACTTGACTTGGGTGGCTTGGAGAACTCCAGCTTGTGGATGGGGAAGCTTTCCTGTTCCTAGGGATCAGCTCTAGTATCTACTAGATGTCCTCAGATCTCTGAATAGGAGAGTAATTGTCACAGTTGCTTTTTCTTTACCTTTTAAATTTTTTAAAAATTATTTTATTTTCCCCTTTTCCAAAGGGCCAAGGCCCAGATCCTGGTGCATTCTTTCTCACTCATCATGGTGGATGCATCACTAGGAACCATACAGTGCTTAGAAGAAATAGTGAGTACTTGCCTTGCCTGGATTTGGGTTGTATTTGTAATTTTAGATGTCTGTAATATTAAAATGGTAGTCGTTGTAGTTAATGTCTTTGTTGGGGTCCATCTTCCTCTGCCTTTCCCTACTTGTTTTATCGCATTTCTTTTCCAGATCTCAGAGTTTACGCAGAAAGATGAAATAAAGCCTGCTGTGATCCACCTGCTTTGGGAACGATTCACAGAAAAATCTCAGTGCTCGTCACTAGAACGACGTGCTGCTGTGATGCTGCTGGGGATGATGGCACGGTGAGCCTAGGGCCTGATCTCATCCTTTGGGTGGGAGGATGTACAGGGGGTTGATTTTTATCAAAGAATTGTAGGTGCTACATCAGCTGACCCTTTGTTCTGCAGCTTCAAAATTAGTAATCAGGTCATGGGGTAATGAAGCCTGGAATTAAACGTAGTTGTGCTGGGTCCCACCAGCGCAATCTCGCAACACTTGACAACATTACTTTCTCTGTGTTCTGAATGTTCATCCTTTCTCAGAGTTTGCCATGTCACAGCTCTGCAGCCTTGTCTGTGTTTGGGTAAAAATATTTTAGAAGCTGCTGAGTTAGAGGTGTCTGAGTCTTTAGCATGGAGGCAGATGGATCTGCTTCCCTTGCTGGGGCCAAAAAGCGTTATTGTGCTATAAGGCTTTCCTTTCCTCGGTTTCTCATCCCAGTAACCCTTTGGCATGTAGTTTACCTGCTGATTTCTTCTTGCTCTTTGGTCCTTCATCTGTCAAAAATATGCCTGCATAACAATGATCTTGAAGTTCTTGGCTCTAGAGTTGGAGCCATTTCTGGAGCACCTAGCCAATTCTGCAATTTGAGTATTAGATAATCCTTCCAAGGTATTTCTACCACCCCATCCCATGTGCTTGCAGCAGAATTGTGGACATCATCTCAAAATTAATATCCTTCCCTGAAATTGTAGATTTTAAAGAAAACTGTAGGTTTCCGGGGTATCCCATGAGATCCTGTGTTGAGTCCACAGGCATGTGTGTGTGAAGTAACAACAATGCTGCCTGATACTGCTTTTGTACTGTAGATGTTTGTTACAAACTTTGTAGTTTCTCTTTGTAAATACATTTGATTCTGTTCTTACTCAGTTAATTGTATATTCCTCAGATCATGTTTGGTCTGAGGAATATACAATTCTACCTTTCAAAGGTAGAAGGGAAGGGGAGATGGGGAAATGGGTTTGGGTTTGGGTTTTTTTGTTGTTGTTCTGTTTTGTTCCCTATAGTAGGAGAGAAAGTGTCACATCGTACCAGTCCTGAGCTGTTGGACTCTTCTGTTTTGCAGTATTTTTCTGTCTTAGTCTTAAAGTTTTGCTCCTTTCTGATAAGAATGAAGAGTCAAGTATCTTCTTTCTTTACAAAGAGAGAGTACACTCAGTGTTGTTTGCTTTGGAGAACCTTGTCCCTTAACAGAGTACAGATTATACTGGCTTCTATAGAATATTGCGTACTGCTTCTATAGCTGTATTTTGAGTCATTGGATGGAACACTTTTTTTCCCCCTGCTATTCAAATCACTGCTTTCCACAAGGCAAAAGGAGTATTTCTCTTAGTTATTGATACTTCTATAAACTTTCAGCAGCAACTCATGTAATACCCCCATCCCTTCCATTCCATAGAGGGAAGCCAGAGATCATAGGTAGCAACCTGGATGTCTTGGTGACAGTGGGACTGTCTGAGAAGGCGTGTGAAGACTATCGCCTGGCTCAAGAAGTATGCAATGCAATCTCCAAAATTGCCAGTAACCCTAAGGTAAGACTCTTAGCTTCCTCTTGAGGTCATACAGAAAAACAGTTATCAAGGAACAAAGAAGGCGGAGCAGGGAATGATTTGCATGAGAAGAAAGAGAAGTGATTAAATTTTTACGGATTTTGAAATTAAGTAGGTTGAAAGCATTCAGCAGCACTGTCTGGAAGGTTTAGCACACATCAGTGAACACGCAATAAAAGTATTTTCATTAGGCAACAGGCTGAATTAAATTAGTAAAGAGTTCAGTGCACAAGAAAATCTGTTTTCTTTTCAATTCTCTTCCTCAGACTCCCAGTTCTAAGCTGATTTGTGTTTTCTCAACCATGAAGCCCTTTCCCCTACTGATGTTTTCTGGTGGTGTGATTCTTTTGCCCTCCCTATTAATTGATATTTGGGTGTTGTCAGCTGTACAGCTGAATATAAAATGTGGAAGGTTTTCAGACCTGTCCATGTACTTACAACAATGTGATGGTTGTCTATCAGATGGATTCTTTGTCTATGGAACAGTTCTTGCTCTTTTTTTTTTTTTTTTTTTAATATGTGCTTTGGAGAAAAACAAAACAAACAAAACCAAACCATCTCTTTTGTTTTTTGACCAAAGCATTTAGAACAATTTTGGTTCAGGAGTTCCAGCATAAAAGCAACCCTCCTTCATGCAGCACTGCATTCTGCATTTGCTCCTTCCATCAGGGATGTTACTGCAGAACCTTAATGATTTAATGTGTATCTGAAGGCAGTTGTAATTCAATTTTAGGTTGAATTAACTCTGCAGTCAAGTTTGTATGTGACAAGGGATTGAACTGTAGTTAACTGAATGACTGTGGTAGCTCTTCCTTTCCCTCCACCCCTACAAACAGAGTTGTAGCGAATTGAGGAATTTTGTTTGCAGCTACTGAAAGCTGGTGAATCATCGAGCAGTAGCTTGTTTTGGTCAAGTATATTTTGATCAAGTAGCCACAAACGTGCTGTGATTTCTTGGGCATTGTCATACTTTGTTTAGTAGTTCTCTGGGCTATCTTATTTCCAACATAAAATTTGGTGGGAGTGCAATAGCTTAAGTGTGAGGTGGGAGGTGGATATTTTGGTTTTAAAGAAAACCTCATCATTCTGGAGTACTCTCAAGCAAGGACATCTAGCTGACTTGCTGTTGATAACTGAAGATGTTCTCAAAATGACCCTCCTCATTCATTGTGGGTAATGAGTAAATAATACCAGATCTCTAAAAAGTTATTTTGAGATTTCAAAAGAGTTATTTTGACTCAAGATGAAATAGTGGATCTGTCTGACTTGGCCTGGGATCCATCATTTGGCCAAGTTTTAAATCCACCTGGTGCTGCCACCATGTCTTCAGAAGTGACAGTAATGTCCCTGCTGTGTGTTCAGTTGCAGAGCCTTATGGGATGTCCCTGCCATGGGCCTAGTGTGGGTTTGATTAGCATTGTGCACTCAGCAAGGTTTAGTACCAGGAAGGGCTCGGGGAGTATCCTTTACGTGATAAGAGTAACTAATCTGTTCTCTCTGCAGCCAGCACAGGGGAAGAACAGTGCACCTTTTCGACTGCCACAGAACCACATGCTCTTTGTGTGCCTGAGTGAGACACTGAGTAAAGGTGAGCTCAAGTCAGCAGTAGGATTGGAGGAGATGGAGTTGGGCTGTGAGATAGCCTATGCTGTTGCTGGTATGTGTGGTACATCACTCCCTCTCTCACCAGGCTTTGCCCAGCCAAGTAGTCACTGGATCCCCTTCATGGAGGCAGCAGTAATGCTCATCTACCAGCTGGCAGAAGGAGCAGCGGAGATATGTGCTCAAATCCTGCAAATGTGCAGTCAGCAAGTTCTGAAGAAGCTGCAGGAGGCTGATGAGCAGAAAGCTGGTGAGGAAAAAAGCTGGTTAAGGAAATATGTGCCACTGATTTCTAATGCTGCAATTAGGGGACCTAGAATAACTGCAGGAGGAGAACAGAGCTGGGGGACTAGTGGAGGTCTTGATGTGGAAGGGTGCAAGGGCTGTGAAGGAGTTTGTGGAGCATGGAGATGGGTGTATACACACAGTATACAGTGGGAATTGGCAGTAACAGGTGGGGGAAAAGGTCTAGATCAACACTGAACAGTAGTAATTTTTCTCCACTAGATCCAGGGGTTTCTCCCAGCAGAGTCTCCGATGGTGCTAGCAGTCTCCCCACATTCCTGCTCATGCACCTAGTATCCCTTGTGGGACAGGTGGCAGTGCATCAGGTAGCATATTTGGAAGTATCAGTGAGTGCAGAGCTACGCAGACGTCGCATCCTCCGAGAGGAGGAGAAGGCGACCAAGAAGCATTCTGACAAGAGCATGAAGAAGCAGAGACCCCAGGTGAGAACTGAAGGGATTTTTTCCTATGGGCAGCTCTTCTATTGTTCCAGCAAACGCCTAGAGAATGTGCTTCTAAGGATGCAGGAGGTTGGGGGTAATGTATGCTTTGGGAATAGAAATGGACATGTTGGTCAGTATTAACAGGGAGAGCTGGGGCCCTTGAATGACTTTGTTCAAAAAACTCACACTGCTCTTGGGTTTTGAGCAGACAGAGGATAGGGAATGAAGGGTGATGCCCTGACTGTGCTTAACTTCCTGTTTCAGGCAAACATTTCCTTTCCACTTATCACCTCCTTTCTTACCAGTGCAATCTTTTGCAATTGCTGTTAGTGGTCACAAATACCTGTTTGTGCCCTGAGTTTTGGAAAAGGGCTTTTGAGACCTTGGTCCATAGGGCTTGAGGGTCTTATCCTCTCTCAGGTAGTAATGAGAGTTTAATAGTAGCTTTCTAAATAGGATCTATACCATGGAAATAATGCTGCTTGGTTATGGCTACCTCGGATGTTTTCCAGAGTGTAGTAAGGCTAACTTTCTTGAGTAAGAATAGAGAAAAGTGTTGTGTCCCTAGGTATCCACTCTGTTAGATGCCTACACTGCAATGTCCAGAGAAGCTTGTAGCTCATTTCCTTATCTGTCCTGGTTATCAGTGTCGCTACCAAACATTTCCCACACAGGAGAAGGTTACGGTTCCTGTGAGGTTTTTCAAGAAGCAGCAGTTGGATGCAGATTTTGTCCCTGTGCAACACCTGTGTTTTTCTTCTTCCCTTTTGTTGCTTTTGCCTTGCTGTAAGGTTTCCATGATCTTGCTCACAAGACCAGGAACTCAAAGTCCCATTGGAACTTCTTGCTTTTAGGATTTGCATGTTCTATAAGTTGTGCCATACTCAGACATTGATGCTAGATGTGTCCTCTATCTGTCTCAGCTTAGTAGCTTAGTCTTTCTTTTCATTGGTGTTCTGTGGCATGTGGACTGGCAAATCCCAGAGTACCTTTTGCTGCTCCATTCAGTTCTCAGGGAAAAGTGGATTATAAAACTCTCCATCAGTCTGTCTCAACTCTAGTCATGCTGGTGGTAACATGTATGCACCTCTTACCCAACAGTACTTTGTGATGGAAGGGGTTATTGCTGCCCGTTATCTTTTAACGGTCTTCCTTTCTGCACAGAGCACAGGAAATGAGACCACTATGGAGGAGGAGCTGGGCCTTGTGGGAGCCACAGCTGATGACACAGAGGCTGAGCTCGTCCGCAATATTTGTGAGACAGAGCTTCTAGATGGTAAGTGTGGCTGCCACTGAGGAGTGCTGGCTCCATCTGCCTGTGTGAAAGAACAGGTTTGGTGGGGAACAGGTTCAGGAGGAAGGCTGTTTGCTTCAGAAAGAAATACTGTCATTTTTGTCTGATGTCAGTTTCTATGTGGACTGCTTCTTTGCTGTGCCTCACTGGAGGTGGTTTTTCAATGGTGGAAGTGGTTTCGGTAATCTGCAGGAGTTCTGGGATGAACTGGGTATTTGTTTTTTATGTGATACGCAAACAGTGCATCAGGTAACTGCAGTTTTCATCCTTGCTCTCTAGGGAAGCACCTGTTCTCTGCCTTTGTTCCGCTGGTGCTCAAGATCTGCAACAACCCTGGGCTCTACAGTGATCCGGCACTCTCAGCTGCTGCAGCCCTGACTCTTGGCAAAGTCTGCATGATCAGGTAATGACTAGCTGTGCCGGGGTTCTCCTCCCAGCCTGCCTAGTATTAAGGCACAAGCAAACATGGCATCTCCTTTCCTGTGGAGAGAACAAATGCAAAAAAGTGTTATTTTCTATTTGTCCTGCTGCTCTCTGAGAGAAGGGATTTTGGTATCTATGCCTTCTTTTCTGTACCCTGTCCCATCAGCTCCACATTCTGTGACTCCCACTTGCGTCTGCTGTTCACTATGATGGAGAAGTCCACTCTGCCTGGTGTGAGATCCAACCTCATTATTGCAGCAGGAGATCTGGCCATCCGTTTCCCCAACCTGGTGGAGCCTTGGACATCTCATCTCTATGCCAGGTAACGAATGCTATGCTCGTTGCTGGGAGAGGACAGGTGATGAGAGCTCTGTAGGAGGGTGACACTTGGCCTCCAAAAGGTGGGAATGATCCAGGAAAGCAAATAACCAAAATTTTAAGGTGTTATTGCAGGGAGACAACATACCTGGGCTGTGGAGGAGGCTGGGTATCACTAACTTAAAGATACTCAGCTGTTCTCTGTGGTAACCATATGCTTCTGTCAGGTTGCGGGACCCCTGTCCAAGCGTGAGGCAGACGGCTGCACTGGTGATGACTCACCTCATCCTCAAAGACATGGTAAAAGTGAAGGGCCAAGTGAGCGAAATGGCAACACTCCTTATAGACCCAGAGGAGGCAATCGTGGGAGTGGCTCAGAACTTTTTCAATGAACTCTCCAACAAGGCAAGTGGATGCTCAGGGAGCCGAGTTCGCAAGAGCTGGGAAGGGCTGGTGGAGGCTGGGTAAAAGACATAAGAGCTGAGTCCTGGAGAAGGTGTGTCAGTGGTGTAGAACAGCTGTCTGCTCTGTTTTGTTGCCTGTTTGAGGGCAGATAAGAGAAATTTTTGCAACTTGAGTTTGTGTCAACCCTGATGTTGCTGAATTTGCCCTCCTCTGTTCTCATTGGAAGACAGGCTCCAAACCAGTGCCTTGTCCCTTTGCTTTCTTGTGTAAGAAGCAAACTCTAGTACAGAGTTGGGAACAGTCTCCTGCAGTTTACCTTTAGGCCTTAGAACAGAGTTCCCTGACCTTATAGCTGCAGGCAGTGCATCATCCCAAACCTTTCAGACTTGTTCTTGCCTGTGTTAGGTTGAGATACTTACATTGAGACAGTTGCAGCCCAAGCAGGTAAGAACAGTAGCAGCATTAACCCCTTGTAAACTGGTCAATGTGAAGGCTGCTGTAGGCCCTTGGGAGTTTGAGATTTACTGCCTGAGAAGCTACAATGATACTGGGGGTTTACTAACTTGGCTTGCTCTGTTAAAAGTGGAGCCAGCCACCTGACTGTACTGACTTCCCAGTTGTGCAGTGTCTGTGACAAAGCCATGAAAAATCAGTGGGAAAGGGAATCTGAATTGGGCCTTTCTCAGGTAAGATGGGAATCAGTTCCTTGAACTGAACTGCTATATAAGTTTCCCATCTCAGAAAGCTTTTGTGTTGGGTTGTACACAAGACTGGAAACCAAAGAAACTGCATTTAAGACTGTCAAAGAACAGAGCAGTTGCAAACGAAAGGTTGCAGTTGCTGTTGGCTTGTTTAGTTGGTTGGGGTTTTTTTACTCCTTGGCTTCAGCCAAGTAATTTAGATTTGGCTGGCTGTGTACAGCTTGTTTCAAAAAGCTGGTGTTCACAGCCAATAGATTTGGGGTGGGGATAAAGGAGATAATTTTAAGTAGGCAGCTTCTTTGGCTTCACTTGAGCTGTCCTTCATAATTCTGTATCTCATGTAGAACCTTGTATTCTGCACAGGATAATGCCGTCTATAACCTGCTTCCAGACATAATCAGTCGTCTCTCAGATCCTAACTGTGGCGTAGAGGAGGAATCCTTCCACATTATTATGAGGTATTCTGGAGTTAAAGAATCTCTTATAACCAGGACTGTGTTTATGCAAAGTGGGTGCCAGACCCAGGGAGGAGAAACTACAGTGATATAAACAAAATGCTTTTTCAGTTGTTCTTCTCCTTGATCTGACTTTTTCAGTCTGCATCTGAAACGGAGTCATGCTAAGAGGAATCAGTTCTGAAGTCATATATTTGGGAGTGAGGAGTGACTCCACAAAGAGTTTCCGCTGGACGCAAAGTCATTTTGAATGAGCTAGAAAAGGAAAACAGTTGGGTTTTTGCATGGAAATGTGAATATGCGACATTAGGAGAACGCAACAGGTTTTAAAGACTGCCGCCGTTGTCATTTTGGTGGCCTACTGCATTTCTGTAAGCAATTTTAGTAAAGCTGTATTTAAGGTAACAGATTTAGGCTTGGGGGGGGGTGGGGGGTTGTTTGGTTGTTGTTGTTTGGTTGTTTGTTTTTTTTCTCTCCAAGAAAGCTGAACTGTATAGCATAGAGACATACTGGAATATTTTAATCTGAGGGTATTGGTTACTCATAGGCAGCCCAAAGAATGTCTTTAGTGATAAATGACAGAAGGCTTCCTCTACCTGAAATCCTTTTGGATTACAGCCAGGAGTGTTGGACAAAACAAAATTATTGCTGTTGCTGAAGAGAAGAACAGTAAAATATCCAGTGCTGTTGGTTTTTTTAGTCTTTTTTTCAACTAGTCTTTCTGTCCATGAGACTCCAATACAGTTAGGAAGAGGGATGAAATTCTGGACAGGTAGAAATTGCAAAGCACAAGAAAGGTCTATTAATGAGACTGAAAATAATTTTTGGCTGCAAAAGTATATGGATATTTTGCTTCGGTTTTCTGTAAGAAGGGTAATGTGAAATAATAGGAAATTCAGCATGTGGCCACTGACAGCCCATGTAGAGGCCAAGTTAGTGTCTGAAGTGGAAGCAAACCATCACTGATGAACAAGGTGGCATGTGTAGAAAGAGTGGGACATAATTTTGGAATTTTCAGTTTTTTAATAAATGTCAAACTGGAGGTGTTACCACAGACCTAGACAATAATAACTGTTGTACTTGCATTATAGTGTGGTTGAGACAGCTGTATATGGACTTCTATAATTTCCAGAAACATACAGGGAGAGAACTGGAGGTGTCTAGCAAATAAGGGAAAAAGCCGTATTGATTAACAAGTAGACAGGTATCAAATTAGTCTGAAGGTAATTAATTTTAAAGAAAACCTGATAATCAGTTAGCATACCACATTGTACCCTTGAACAGGGAAGAAAAGGAATAGTAGTTGAAACTGAACTATTTCCCTATGTAACATTATACAACATGCTTATGTTGTGGAGAGGATCAGGTTTAACTCAAAAACCTTGGTGGACAGAACCACAGGCTATGAGGGACTTATGCTTCAGGGATATTTGCTAAATTGAAGAATAGGGAGGTGTAAAAAAAGATAGGAGGAGATAAAAAAAAAAGATAGGAGGAGATTAAAAAAAAAAGATAGGAGGATATGAGACTCTCTCTATGAGACTGAAAGTCTCCTTTAACAGCAGTGCTGTTAAAGTGCTTTAAAGCAGTGCTGTTAAAGCAGTGCTCCTTTAACAGCAGTCTCATGGAGAGTGAGAGGGTTGCAGTAACAATTGAGATGAAAATTAGCAGAACAAAGCATCAAGTTGAATGTTTAGAAATTGTTTAACCCCTGTTCTAAAGCTATGGCTAAAGTTAGAGATGTATTCCACTTGATAGTTTAGCAGTCAAGTTATTTCTGGTTTACATATATTTACACTGATATTGCTGGTGAGACCTTTGCTGGAACGCTGCCACGGTTCTTGTCACTGAAGTTACAGAAAGATGAATTGATGCTGGAACAAATGCAGAGAGAGGACTGTTGAGGATGTCTCTTCTCTGTATGTGAGAAAAGAAGCTTGGTGTGGTGGTTGTAGACATAACAAAGATGTGCTTAGAGCAGTTATATCAAGGCCAGTGGGAACCTAACTGAGCTTAAGGTAACAGAAACAGCAGTACAAGAAAAAGGGCAGCCAGCAGGACCTTCTTAATACATAGAAGTTACTCAATGATATCCATGAGGACATCGCACAAAATGTCTTTAACTGCATGAAAGTCCATGTCTCTCTTTTCCTCAAGAAAGGAAAAAAATGTGGGACCAGGTTAGAGATGAACTCTTGATAGGCTTTGTTCACACTTTAGTGCAAAGTAACACTTGTTTTCACATTGATCAAAAATATAGCAATGCACCTTCAGCAAACTAATAATGAAAGAAAAAAAAGTCAGAGGAACGGTTTTGAGTGTGTGTGTGGGAAATACTCCATGCCACCCCACTCTTCTCAAGGTCTGCTTGTCAAACATTCCAGTCTGCCAGTGCAGCCTGTGATGTGACTGGTCTGGAGGTGTTGTATGCTCTTAAAACTAGATGGAAGGAGCTGATCGGAAGTCGACACTGCAGCCTCCCCAGCATCCCTCCTACCTCAGACCCTGCACAGACATTAGCATTTCTTACTCCAGACTTACAAGGATTTTTGCTTTAGCTGAATTTCTTAGTTTCATCCTAGGTGGGTGCTATTAAACAAGCACGTGGCTTTAATTACATGTAATGTCATAGCAGTTGTCCTCCAACAAGGGCTATGATTAGTATTTGAAATATATATAAGCTTATAGTTTCTTCTGAACCAAGGCAGAAGGCATGCAAAGCAATCTTGTGTTCTTTTGGAAGTCCACCCAACTGACCAGTGGATAGCGTAGATGCAGGCAGTGTAGATCCCACAGTGTAGGCAGAAATGAGGTTTCCTCTCTGGGCTCTCAACTTCTCTATTCTTTTCCTTTGCAGCCATCTCTTCTCATATATTACAAAAGACAAACAGACAGAGAGCTTGGTAGAGAAACTTTGTCAGCGATTCCGGACTGCCAGGTGGGTTATAATCCTTATTTTCCTGACAAACAGGTCTGCTTCTTAGAAATTGTTACAAGAACTAGGTTGTATACAGTGGTTGTAACAGGTTCCCATAATGTTTTTAAGTGGCAAAGTGATAAATGCTGAGATAAATCAGATCAGGTGCACCTCCACCTTTTTTTATTTTTTTTTTTCTCTTTCCTATCTTCCTACTAAAAATACATTAATATATGTTTATAAATTAAGGCTTCTGGTCTTATTACACTGGTTTGCCCCTCTCCTTTCTCTCCTTAGGGAAAATGTTTTGTGACAATTTAGATCTGCATTACAGCTGAGCAAGGAGACATCCCACATGTGGGTTTTATGTATCCTTGTGGTTCTTCTCCACAGCCTATTCCCTTGCATCTCAGCTAAGAAATCGGTGTGTTCAACTGAGAAGTTGGGGTCTCCCTGTCTGGGGTGATCTCAACTATCTCCTTGATCTAGGCTTGTCCTTCTTCTGCATGCATGGGCTGCTCAGCACTAACTCTGTGTGGGACCCTGTTTTCTTATTTAAGTGCCAGTGCCACTCTATGCCTTTGCTCTGCTCTGCCTGCAGGATGCGTATACCTTGCTCATGGTGCTGATTACAAAGTATACAGCGTAGGACCCATCCCATGACGCTGGGATGCGTTTTGGTTCCTGGATTTCAGGATAGGTCTTCTGTTGCTCCTTTTCCCAAGCTGTAATTTCACTGACACAGACATATACTTTCCCCCTCTCGATAAGATAGTAGAAAATTATCTGCTTGTCTTGTACTTTCAGTGATACTTTCGTTTGGTGCACCCTGCCTTCCTTCATTCCTGTGGTTCTCCTCCTCCATCGTTGTGGCTTTGCCCTTGAGGTTTAAGCTGTGTCTGTTTATCTTGGCCATTTGTACACAGTGCTTGGGCATGTGATCAGCTCAGCTGCCTCAGGGAGTTGCATGTTCCCCAGAAATATTTGGATTTTGTTTCCTGAGCTGTGGTGGAGAGTGACCCCTCTCTCAAAAACTGCATGCCAGGAGCACTTGTGAGCTCTTCACACCACGTTTTTAAAAGACCCCTCTGTGTGTAAGCCATGTCAAGCCTCTATTAAAATGGCCTAATATTTGTGTATCACAAAGGTGATCAGTTTAATGCACACTGGCAGTAGCGCTAGACTCCCACTCCAGGCTAAAACAGGAGCTTATCAGAAATGATTTTGAAGTCGCCATCACCCTCCTTAGGACTTCTGGAGTTCTAAACATAGCAATATCCCAAGTATCATTCAGACTTCAAATCTGGAAGCACCTGGATGCTGCAGCTTTGTTCTCCATCTGTCTGTGTTTAGACAGTGCATTCTGAGGGGGTGTACACAAGACAGACTTCTGGCCCTCTGCTTTGTATATATTAATAATAGGGGCTTTGCCCTAGCTATTCTTCCTCCCATTCCATCACAGTGAGCTATATTAAGGATGTTAGTTTCCTGCCTTTTTTCCCCCCTTTTTTCCCACTAACGTTTGCTGGAATTTGAATGTAGTCTTCCTTTGAGATGGCAGTTGTTATTTATTCACTTGTACTTAATAAGTAATAACTTAACAAAAATGGCCTTCTTTTATGGCTATTTTGTGTCTCTCTTCCTGTCCAGAAGAGAGACACAAGGGAACATCAAATAGCCTCAAGCAAAAGCTTTCTCTCAAACATGTGAAAATGAGCAGCCAGGGTTTTTGGTTTTTTTTTTTTTTTTTTTTTTTTTTTTTTTTTTTTTTTGTTTTTTATTATTATTCAGTTGAAATAAGGCCCTTCAAGAAAAGCCCTCACTTCAGTGTATTTTTTTCATCCTAATTGGCCATAACTTCTGACACTTTTTGAACAAGTGCCTGTGTTCTTTACCAGTGAAGCCTTTTGTGTTTTTCTGACAGACACTAAGTCAGTGGCTGATGGAGTGCAGTTGACAGTTGTGAAGCAATCAGCACCCTATAACTGACCTGTAACAGAACAACCTGAATCTCATGTTCTGCAGGGCAGAAACACCTGCAGAATACGCTTCATCCTCCTGTGCCGTAGTTTTTGGTATGATACTGCTCATCCTTACGTGTCCCTTTTCTTAAGAGCTAATGGTGATCTTTGTCTTTCCCAGAACTGAGCGTCAATATCGGGATCTGTCCCACTGCCTTACTCTGCTCACCTTCTCAGAACGAGGCCTTCACAAGCTACAGGACAACTTCGACTGCTTTGCAGACAAGCTCCAAGACCCAGCTGTCTACAGTTGTTTCCAGTCTGTGCTGGCTCGATTCCGCAGAGCCAGCAGCAAACCTGAGATTAAAGTAAGGATGGGGGGCAAGTGGCTGGGCCAGGAAAATGACTGGGTTTTTTTTATACACTATGAGAGAACCTGATGGCAATTCTGTTATGGAATTAATACTTCTCTCCCCTTGTCTTTTTTCTTTTTTGTTTTTTTCCTTCTTTTTCCCCCATGCTGTGTTACATCCCCATCAGGCTCTGGCTGAAGAGCTGGAGCAGAAGCTGGCTGCCTCCCATAACCGAGGGCTGGATTCAGCAGAGACATGCCAGGAAGGCAGTAGTGGCACTCCAATGCCAGGGCTCGCCAAGAGGAAAACAACGGGAAGTACGTTCTTTTTGTGAGACTGCAGCCCTTGCAGCCCTCCCCCTGATCCCTCAGTCTACCAGGAATACCTAGGGACTTATCCTCACCCTAACAGATGGAATGGCTGCTACCTCTCCCTTTTTTTTTTTTTTTTTTTGTCATATGTTTTCTTTTCTTGACAGGTTCACGCCGCCATCCCCTGAGCACAGTCAACAGAGATGAAGATTTTGTCACACCCCAGCCTCGTAACCTCCGAAACCATAAGCGTACCCAAAAGCGTTGTCCACCTAAAAAAGCTATTATCACCTTCTCCAGTGATGAGGAAAACAGCTCTGAGGATGGTAAGGCATTGTACCTGTAAGCTCAAAAGGTAAAAGCAGACAAAGACTATAGAATTGGCCCCACAGGGATGTTCCTTTGGTTATGGGCATAAGGTGTGTAGGGCTTCAGAGCAGCACAGTCTAAGTTGCTTGTAGGTTTCTCTGTTCAAGGCAGTGGAGTGCTGGTTATTGATACATTTTTATTCTCTTTAGAGCTATCAGCAGAATTAAAGGAGGAAGAAACCCCCACCAAAACAACTCCCATCACCAGATCTTCAGCCCGCCGGCTGCGCTGAGGGAGCCATCTGCCACTGTCTTTGACTAAAAATAAAAGTTGTATTATGCAGCAGTCATATTCTCTTCTCTGAACTACCCCATAATATGACAGTGCTTTAAATGAAGACAAAATGGAAGTTACACACCGGGCTAAAGCACTTCCAATCCTGTCTTTCGACATCTTCACAAAGAAAGGCAGTGAATGAACATAGCTGCTGCTTTGACTGGTTTTGCCCTGACTTTGCAGATGAAAGTAAGCTGCTCTGATTAAAAAAAAAAAAAAAAAATATATATATATACACACACACACATATGGAAGAAAGTTTTTCTAAGAAGAGCTGAGCCACTGAGCACAAAATGCTTATTCCCTTCCCATTTTGTATATGGTTGTAAGTACACCATTCAGCTCCTTTTAACAGGACTAATACGATTTTCCTGGGTTTAGGCTCTTTTATGTTTGATCCTTTTTGAAGCTCTTACCCAGCAAAGCCCAGCGGGCCTTTGAGAAGTTGCTTGCATGTTTTTCTTTTACAGATCTCCTCAAAGGAGAGTTGTTGAAGGATCGGGGGGATGAGGAGAGAGAGGTTGACTTAGATCATAGCTAGAGTGCTTCAACAGACAATATGCAAAGTGAGTAGGGAAAAAAAAGTCAACTTTTTAAAATTAAAAAAAAAAAAAAATCCAAAAAACCCCAAAACCAAACATAAAAACTTAAGACTTGTTCAAGTTACCAAGTATACCAGTAACATTATGTTGTCTTGCCCTGCTTTTTTGGAATGTATTTGCTGCCAATCCAGTTATGTTTCAAATAAGGCTGGTGCTAAAGCTTTCATTCCAGAAAGGCCACATCAGTGTTCAACCCCTTGGTCTGCCTCATGAACATGAAGGGCCTTGAATTTGTATTTGCGTTAATCACTTTACCAACCTTTAACCGCCTGTCTCACAGGCAAATTGGCCTCTGTCCTAGAGCTATTAGTACAGAATTACTTCCTCCTACCTGTCAGTTGCCTAGAAAGCAGACTAGTCACTAGCTGGGCAGGAATCGGAAGGATTCTCATATCAGTAAGTTCCTGCAGGTCTTCCACCTTCTCTGTATCTCAGAGCCTACCACATTCTTGCAGTTGTGGTCACCCTCGCTTTACCAGCAAGTAGAGCTCAGTTCTTCTCTGGCCTGCATAAGTAGTGATAAAAGACTGTTGTAGCCTATTTTGATCCCAATTTAAAAAAAAAAAAAAAGGCATTAGAAATTGCATAGCTTTGCATTGACCTGGGAATATGATTTTTTTATGCTGAATGGACATAAACATGTTAGATGCTTGTAGAAACAAGTAGAGGAGGGAATGATGTGGTCACAGGTGTATTTACCAGGCTGGCACACGTGGACAAGTACCATACCGTGATCCAGGGGAAGGACCTGCCCTCTCCCCATTGCTACTGTAATAGCCAGGTATCAGTACAGGTACCCTCCCCAGTTCCAGAGCACCCCAGTAAGAACACAACAATTATACAAAATACAAAGATCAGAATGCTACAGCAACATTGTCCCTCTCATCCTCCCTGATAAAATACTCAGTGAAGGCTGCTTCGCTGATGGCAGCAGCTACAGCACTAGCAGTAAGTATGACACATAATTGTGCGTACCATAGGTGATTTCCCCCACAGCCACCCGCTGGGTATGTCACCCACAAGTGGGGATGAGAGAAAAAAAGACAGCCTATATGGATTTCTCCCCAGGCTCAAAGCTTTATGAGTCTGTGCAATAAATCTTGCGTATACATGAGGTAATATGTTGATAATACTGCAGTGAGGGAGACACAAATGAGTGGATGGAGGAAGTAAGGTGGCCATAAAATGCTGAAGCACTGGCTTACCTTCAGGCCATGCTTTTCTACTACAAGTGGTTAAACATTTTTTTCCTTCAGGAGAGCCGTCCAGCTGCCTTTCTGAGGTGGAAGAAGGGCTTGCCAGTCAATGACTGGACTGATATGGTGACTCCTTCACTGCTTTGCGGTTCATCTTTTGCTCTTTCCTGGGCATGGCACTACCTGGTCAAGTGTGAGTGGAAGGTCAGTGAATGGGAGCCCCTGTTGGTCCCTTTCTGCAGGCTGTCTAGCTGGAGCATCCCCCTCCTGGCATTGAAGGAACTGGCAGTCCTCTATCATGGACACAGAAGTCCTGCAGAAAGATGAAGCAAAAGCCAAGAAGGGTTTGAAGGGTTACACAACGGCTGCTACCTTAAGCAGCCAGTTGCTGCCCTTCTGTTCATCCCAAGCAGATGTTTCAGTGGCTGCCATGATGACCAGGAATTGCTACTGAAGGAGTAATCCCACTCCTCCTCTTCTGAGGCAGTGGGATTACCCGGTGCCAAGATCAGTGGTGTTTCCATCCTTTGAGGGACTCCTGACTACAGTGGGCCCCAAACTCCCACATGCAGTACCCCTAGAACAATGACTATCGATCCTTGCTTCTGGAGCCTGCAGCAACCACCAGCCCTTTCCAGCACCATAGGCCAAGGGACGTTCCCTCGAGGTACTTCACCCGTTTCCTAGCCCTCCACTCTCCAGTTGCCCTGCTCCTTTCCTTCTGGAGCAAGCATTTGCAAAAGACTGACTTTGATTTTGCAGGAGACCACTTTTCTGGTGGTCTTGCAAGCTCCAGAATCAGTGCCCCAGCATCAGAGAGGGAAGGGTTTTTATAGAGGAAACTTGTTAGTGCCAGAGAGGAAAGAAGGACAATAACCTATTTGAGTCTGAGAAAACTGGGGCAACCGGGGACCTGTTGTCTGCCAAAGCCTTTTCACTTCACAGTCATTGCCAGGAAATGTTAGAGCAACTATTCAGTTCTACTGCAGTCCCAGCAAGGATCTGGGATACAGAGCAGGTGCAGCTTCATGGCACCTGAGTCACTGAGCACCTGCAATTTATCCAGGCTTTGCTGGATAAGAAAAATTGCTAATTTTCTACAGTCTCTGAAGTTTCTCGCTTGGTATGGGACAGTGATGACTCCTTCCCTCTTGCTAGCCCCAGCTTTTGCTGGACCCATGGAGAGGACTTGTCGCCTAAGAGCTCAGAAGAGCCTGTCCATCCCTGCAGGGCTCAGTCTGTGTGCGAGTGGGCTGGAATTTGGAGCACTTGCAAACGCATTTCTGGCATTCTTCTATGCAGTATGGGGGACACCGCATTCAAGACATGCCATATCAAACCGATGCTACATTTTGCATCGAAACCAAAGCATTGTTGCTTTTATACTTACCTTTTGCTCAGGAAAGAGCTGACTCCTGGAAGCAGTGCGCTCAACCTGAGATGCATCTGCCTGCAGCTGTCTTGCTGGGAGCATGAACGCTTCAGCAGACTGACTCAGCTGCTTCTGGACGGTCAAATGTGACTAGGAAGTACAGACCAACGTCCTCTGAGACATCTTGCATGTGGGATGAAGACGTGCTCTCTCCCCATCCTCCTTTCTCTCCCACCCCTCTGAAGCTTGCACGTTGCAAAGCCCCATCCGTACCCTACCACATCCAGCACACGGAGGGGCTGGCTGTGTGCACCCACCCCGAGCTCCATTTGTGCTCAGGCACCCTATCTGAATGTCTACGTGAACAGCACATCCTGTGGCTCTCCAGCAGTTGCTTGCGCTTCGTAATTTAAAAGGCTGGTATGAAAGTGATCCTGTTCCCCACAAGATATCTAAGTGGAAGCCATTATCCAGGGCCTATATAGCCCAGGGCTGGCATGCCCTGGATAGCTGGCCCAGGTGAGGGGGTGACGGGACAGCCAAATCGGGATCACCAGAGCATTGCTCTGGAACCAGTACCACCCACAGGTTGGAGATATCAGGTGAAACTAGCATACTTGGATGCCCCCACCTGTGCAAAGTCTCTCCTGCTTCCAGTGACTGTGCTCCAAACCGAAGCCCCACGCTCGCTTTTCATGGACTGGATGCAAAATGGTGCATAAAACTTTGGAGGTTGGGCAGGGAAGAAAGGGACCCACAAATCTGCATCTGCAAGTGCAAAATGCTGGGAAGGAGGGAGAGGGAAGAAGGGAAAGAAAGACAGGGCAAATACTGAACTGTGACTTTTGTTATCTCTGCAAAAGACCCTTTTTTCTAATTTTTTTTCTTTCCTTAACATAAAATAAACAAAAGCAGGCAGCAGAATGCTGCCAGACAAATTTTGACCCAATTGCTTTGTGCAACAAAAGAAGTTTAAGGTGAAGAAAGGGAAGTTTAAGGTGTTATTAAACTCAGCCAGCACACCCCCCTCTGAATCCTGTACTGGGGTACAGTCTCCCCGTTCCTCTGCCCTGACAGACCCTCCTGATTAGTTTCTGTCTTCACACCCAGGCTGACTTCTGCACCCTGATCTCCAAACAGTGACCTCATTGCCTTGTTCAACTGGTGAGAAACTACAGTAAAATGGGAGAGGTAAACAAAGGAGGGGGAACTAATGGCCAGAAGATTTAGGAGGCAGGAATCTGCTCCTTGCCGTCCCACTTCCATTGTGTGCTTGAGCTTGAGAAAATGCAAGCTTAGCCTCGATGAGCTCTTTTCTATGCTGGTTCCTCTGGAAACTCAGCCCAGCCCTCCAGATGGTGATTCAGGACAACCAGCCTGCAAGTTATATGCCTGCTAGTACTAGACCCACGTTCCCCATGACCACTACAAATCCCATAGAGTTAGTGCTGGAATTCACACGCCTTCTGCAGCAAGAGCTCTCCATTTCCAGGCCAACCAGCTCACCAAGATATAAATATGAAAAATGAAAGCCTGTATTGTCACAGAGCTGAATTTGTGTCAGTTCCACGCAGCCAGCTGTGTGCATACCGCTAGCTGAGCTGTAGTTCAACACGGACTAGAGAAATAGCATTAACAGAACTCTGCCTACAAGGAGTACGTTCAATATCATTATACCACGCAGCTTTCAATACCCTCCTTTGGGACACGTTTCAAAGTGTCACCCAGTTCCTGACCCTGATAGATACCTCCAGGTCCCGGCCAGCTGCAGCTCAACTCACATTTGTCTTCCCAGACACTCAGTAAACACCTTTGTGTCCTTTTTCTTTAGTGGAAGGGGTCTCGCTGAGCTCACCCTGAAATATATCACCCCGGACAAAGGGGCTGAAAGGTTAAGGAGCTCCGGGGGGGTAGCTGAGAGGAGAGCTGGGGGCCAAGCGCCTGCCAGAACCAAAGCTATAAAGGCAAAGAGGGGCTAGGGACCGCATCTGACACAGATGCAGCAGGTCCTGCCTCGTCTCCCACAAGCCCTGAGATCAGAAGATGCTGGGGCTCCAGTCGTGGTCTTGCTCACTTTTCTTCCTCTTAGTTCTGCTCTCTGCCAGCGTTCAGACTGTGTCCTTGCCAGGACAGCGGCTACAGGTAGGAGGGACTGGGAGAGAGCTAAGGGAGGTTTCAGGAGTGGAGGGGCAGTTTGGGGGGGTTGTGTTTGAACCTGGAATGTGTGGGGATCTAAAACTCCAGCTACCGGAGGCTTCTGTCTATTCTCACTGCTCCCTCCCATAAAATAAACAGCCTCAGCTCTAGGGTGACTGCCTCTTTATAACCCAGCTCCTAAGGAGCACCAGCGTTACAAGATGACAGACAAATGCTATTTTGTGCTGTCTGGCCTGAGACAGGCTGCTTATGGGACTCCCCAAATTGCCTGCAGAGGCTTTTAATGGTAAAGAGACTGGTCCTGTCTACCTCTGCCCTGTGTCAGCAGCCAGCAGTGATTACAGTCATGTCCCTCATCATGTTCAGTGCCTGGTTTGCATGTTTGAGAGGGAAAATGCATCCTGTTAGGCCGAGATTTTCAGTCTGAAGCTCAGTACTACCCCCTAGTAGCCCCTCTTTAAGGCCAAGAACCCCTGTATGGATGCCAGGTAAGGGCTTCTTCACTTAGGAGAACCTTTTCTCCTTGGCAGTTACAGCAATAGCTGTAATAGCTTTCAAATATACCCAGCTTCTTCTTACCCAAACGCTAACCTGAGGCCTAAAAACTTGCCTTCACATCACCCTGGGAAAGCTACAGAGAAGTAGTCAGGACCTGAACTACAATCACAAGACTCATCCTGCAATGACTCACCGCTTTCACTCCTCACTGAAGATGCCCGTGTCCGCTTCAATTAACTCTCTACCAGAAAGAGCTGCACAAAGGCATCTTCAGCCTTAGCTCAGCACACACGTGATCGACAGATGTGGAACGGCTACTGCAGGCTGCTTCCCTGGGCAGCCATGCCATGCCTCCGCTGTGCCCAATGCACCTCCCAACCCATGTCTCCCTACAGCCAGAGGCTGCCGGCAGTCCCGAGGGTGTTGCATCAGCATGTGCCTGCCTGCAGAGATAACCTAGAGAATTCCCAGCAGATGAGCAGTCTCTCCCTTCCTCATACCTGCTCTGCCCCTGCATCCCCCTCATCTTTAGCAGCAGGTATTTGGAGCAGGTCCATCCTCCCCACCAGCCCTCTGGGAAAAAAATAAATGCCACACAGCAGCTGGAGTGCTCAGAGGTGCTCAGCATTAGCAAAAGGGACAAGGACTGCAGCCTGTTACCTTCCAAGTACAGTTCAACAAGAGCAGGGCACTCCGCATGCAAGCAGAGGCTCACAGCAGCTGTCTGTCTGCTCTTTTGGGCAGCAAAATCATTTTAGCCTGCAGGAGCTGCTGGTGTAGCCCTTCCCGATGTTTGGATGAAATGTCACGGGCACAGTGCCTATGTGCAGGCCTCATTTTATGTCCTGCCTGAGCCATAAGGACGGTGTGGGCAGTGGGGTACAAGGGGGTACTGGGCTTACTGCTAGGAGCACAGGCAGCTCTGCTCTCACCCTCCTCTCCTGTCTGTTTATTGCAGATGCTCCTTTCCCAGTTGCTGCCCCTGGAGCCCGAGTCCACACCTGTCGAAGAGGACACAAAGGAGGGGTCCAGCTTTGGCCCTCAGTTGCTCTCCTCCACCCTCCCCTTCCTTCCATCTGGGGCTAGAGCTGCCCGTCCCTCTCTCTGGCGCAAGACCCTCTCCAGTCGCAAGTGGGCACTTCCCAGAGACTGGGCCTGGAAGGCTGTGCCCAGGGGCTGCTTTGGGCTGAAACTGGACCGGATTGGGACCTTCAGTGGTTTGGGATGTTAGCCTTGGGGGGGCTCCAAGGTGAGAGGGCCAGCAGTGAGGGCTCGGACAAGTGGGCAGGGAAGAAGGGGAGACCTGAGAGCACGGATGGCAGGGATGACCAGGAGCGAGGGGATGCAGGCAGCAGGGCAGGCTGCACGGCCACCCCCTGCCCACAGGCTGGGATGGGGGGCCACCCATGCTACTGGGGATGTGCTGGGGGCCCGGCTGGGGTGCAGGAGCAGGCAGGACGCACGCCGCTGGGCGGCTCACAACCCCGCTTCTCCGCAGACGGAGAAGACCCGGGCGCCGCATCACCAGCCTGGGAACCAGCACGGCACGCCGGCAGCCGAAGTCCAAAGGAGAGTGGTGAGGGCAGCAGGAAAGCAGCGCGGCGATAACGAGCAGGAGCTGCCCGGCTCGGCGGCTGCCCCTCAACCACAAGACCCCTGCTCGGCTGGCAGCCTCCTCCCTCCTCTCCGTGCTTGAGGAACTCGCTGGCTAATTAAACAACAGTTGTATTAATTTCCGCCCGAGTGGAAAGCAAGCGGCTGTGGGGCTGGCTGCAGGGGGCCGGCCGGGAGATGGCGGTGGAGCCCACCGCCCCCAGCCCCCGGGCACGGGGCCATGTTGGGTGCAGGCCGCCATTCCGGGTGGGCTGGGCAGCACGCGCGGCTGCAGCGCGGCACTGGCGGTGGTGGGGAGGGGGGGACA
>VZRU01010001.1:42060-53827 GCA_013398155.1 Pedionomus torquatus | reverse complement strand
AAAAAAAAAAGAAAAAAGACTATTGTAAATAGTTAACAAATGTTTGCCACAAACATTATCCTTCTCTTACAAATGAAATATTACCACAGAGATACTATTAATTTGTACTTAAATGACATAAGTTTTCATGAAAGGTCTTAATAATGTAAGGGAAAGGCATCAGGATTAAACCAGAAGTTTAAAATTCCAGTTATTTTTAAGACTCTGAGGTCTTGGAAAAGATATTCTGTCTCTTTTTGCTTGCAGATAGCTTACGTCTTTTGTAATAAAGGGTTATTTCCTTATATGATAAGGTATGGTATTATTAAAAGGAAGCCTATTCTGCCTCAGTAAAAGCATCAGCATCTCAAAATATTTCCTCTCCTTGAAGAGAGGATTCCTCCTGCTTCTTTTTCTTTCAGGATGCTTTACAATTAGTGCCAATGTTACAGGATCTCAGCTGTCAGTCTCTATCAAATACTACATTTTTTTTGATGTAAAGGAGGAGAACTTGCCAGGTCTCCAGCAGCAACCATGTCTTAAGGATTTACTGGCAAATGATGGTTTAGGAGCTGCCATGATGGATCTGTGTTCATTCTTGCAGCCCAGTGTCCTGTTTTCATTAATGACTGGTGCCTAGGTCTTAAAGGTCGATGCAAGATAACCTGCTTCTGGAGAGGTCTCTTCTCAGTTCTGACATCCCTTCCCTATTGGAAGACTTGAATATCCTCTCCTCTTTTCTAATTATACTCCAGGCTGTGGAATTTCATCCTGCAATTTCTGCCTTTGGTGAGTACCTGTAGCACCTGTAAACATGGAAAGGCATAAAACAAAGCAGCTCTCTTTAAAAAAAATTAAGTATAGAAAGGAAACTACTGTCCAAAATCCTTTTTCGTGAATAAAGAGCTGAAGCTCTACTATTACTTGTAGAAACAAACAAACACAAATTCTGCCTAAAACTTGGCCTTCCATCATTGTATATACCTGACATCCATCTACATGTTTGTTGGGTGACAGACCATAAAGTGGTGGAATTTATGCCAATTCTAAGGGGCATCATATACATTGCAGAGATCAAATACCAGCTGTTTTCAAAGTATTTCTTCTTCCTCCCACCACCCCTGGTTTTGTTATATACCTTATATACCTTTCCTGCTATGAAATAAGATTTTAGGCAGCAGAAACTTTTTTTTGTTTTTTCTGAAAAACCTTTTCAGAATACTAATATTTTAAATTACTAGTCCAAACTAGACATTTGTGGCCAGGAGGGGCAAGAAGAGTAACAAAAGTCATAAGAGGCAGACACTGCTTCAGCTGCCAGGATAGTTCCAGCTTTGTATGCAGTGCCTGTTGCAAGATATGGAGCCATTTTGTCTCCTTTTTAAGTTCTACCAAGATGAATTTTCTCAAATTTAGCCGGTCCGCTCAGATTCTCCAGAATAATGAAGCACATTTTGACATAGTCACAATGAAATAGACTTTAATTTTCTTATAAAGTGGCTTTTCATGTTGCATTATTATCTTTTCTAATTGAACTCTAAGATGTTTCAATCTTTTTTTTCCTTTTTTTTTTTTTCAAGGGATTTTTTTTTATAAAAATATTAAGATTTTCCATTTGCAGGTTTTGATTCAACTTCTGTTTTTCTCTCTGCTTCTTCACAGAAGAGGAATTCTTCTTTCTTTGGAACAATTTCAAATTCTTCCAGGTTTCTTGAGAAATCATTTATACCATTAACTCTCTTATATTCCATCACTAGGGAAAACTCAGATCTTCTAAGACTGTAAATCACAGTGCCTACCAGTACAGGATATTAATGATTAGTTACCAACAGTAAAGAAATTTTGAAATGCATTAATTAATGGAGCATCTACAACAGCAGTAGTGTAGTGCATTCTCCCTTTTCAATCAAGAGTGGTTATATGTTTACACACATGGGAAAAACAAGTATAAATAAATTGGTAAATGGATGTAACATAATCTGTGGTTATTTTGAGGACTCTTCCCAGCCTAAACTACTCAAGGTCTAATAACAGCCATCCTTTTGCATCTATAGGTGCCAAAGAGATAAAATAAAAAAAGTTCTTTCTTTAGAGCCTAAGAAAGTTACTTATGAAGCTTAATCACTGTGCTGGCATAAAATCTTAGTGTCAATAAAAGTGGAAATAAATGTGAAAAGTAGGAGATTCAGTTAGATGTTAAGTGGGATTTCCATTTTAGATACACACTACACAAAGAGGGCCAAGTTTGACTGTGGATGATCAATATGGTTATGAGGCTCTTCAGAGTAAGGGACAATATACTGCCTTAGTTCCAAACACAGGTTTCTCACAGACATAAGCTGCTTTCAGGAATATGACTCATGATTTGGAAACTTCAAGGGGAAACATTTTGCATATTGTACCTAAAAATTCAGCTTTGTGAAAAAATAAAAATAAAAATATTTTCGTGGGGTGTATGCCATTTAATTAAATCCCACATTTACTACTGCATTAAAAAAGAACAAGCACAATGTCATATATTTTAAAATTTTGCTGATATACTTTCCCACAAAGAAAGAAAAAGTCTGTTTTAACTATTTTCAAGTTAAGGCTTAGAAATAGACTCCAGGAAAAAGAACCCAAACCCAACAACAACAAAAAAATCAAACCCCAAAAAACTGCTTAGCAAATGTGAATTTTCTCTGACATTATACTGGTTGATATTTATCCTGCTATAGCTGGAGAATGTGACACAGACCACTCAGATATATACATTTCTGAGGTATTTTAATAAAAAAAAAACCACAAAAACAACAACAACCAAACAAATAAGAGTTATTTTCCTTTACATGGATGAATGCCTTTAAAAATTCATTTCTTTAATCTCTTTATGTATTCTTTCATTGTATCCTGTAAAATATAATGTTTCATTCCTCAGCTTTGTGTTTTAACAGAATAATTTCTGTGTTTAAGCAGCACTTAGAACATGAGACTCTGGATTTAAGACCTTGAGCTACTACTATGATGAAAATCATTTGTAAGTAAATCTCAATGGGAATCTGCTATAGCCATTGTCTGTCTCATTACCTCTAATTCACCTGGAAAAATATGATTATTTGTCCTCCAGCAGAATCTTTGGAAGCTTCCCCCCCCCCCCTACTTTTTCATATTTTAGCTCGTATGTCAAAGGAAAGACCAGAATAATTGTTTCACTCATAAAAATTCCTGGAGGTCTTCCAATATTACATATACTTCAAAAATAAAAGTTATTTAAGTTTTTTTCTATTTATCTTTATTTTTAATCAAACCTTTATTCAAGTGGCTAAGCTTTCCCCGGATGGAAAAACAGATATTTAGAGTAACACAATTTCAGACTCTATTATTTTATTTTAGTTTTTAATTATTTGTAGTTTTGAAGCAGATACTGGTTCTGTATCTAGAAATCTACCGATAATTACCTATTGAGATGAGATTGAAAAGAGAAGGAAGAACCTATAAATATATATGACAGAAGCAGGGAAGCAGGAAGAGGGATAAGACTACAAAAATATTAATATAAAAACCAGCAATAAAGAGGAAGAATCAGGGGAAATAGGCAGCTTGTAAGAACGCATGCTGGGGCTTTTGTTACAGAAGGAAGAGCTTGGAAAACAAACAGAAACATAAAGTCTGCGCTCAGTGTGTGCCTTTAAGCCATTGGCATTAATTAAGATTCTATGGCTTGCAAACAATTATGACATAATTAAAGTAAGATTCCTTCTACAGTAAAACAATAAGAAATGACTTTTAGAAACCGTGGGAACTATTAAAACGGCACATCAGTACCAAAATGAGCAATATTTACTAGTATTAGCACTATTAAAATGCCTTTTGAAGACAAACTTAGGCAATTATTACTCAGAAAGAGCTCACACTTCGAGATATAGAACAGTGATAATTAAATCCCTTTCTCTATATATCTCCACTTTTGGTGTTTGACAGAATGGAGTCTTTAAGAGAATCTATTTTAATGGTCTTAAATTAGCAAGATTTTCAAACAGACAGAGTGCACTTAGCAGGAGGTTGATATCTACTGAAAGCTTTATTATTGGTATTATTATATAGGTTAGGAAGCTGTTTTAAGGGCCCGTTCTACAGAGACATACCCATGATGTCTAAGTACTGTAATATCTTGCAAAATTTCAGAGGTTGGGTATTGTGCATTTAGGCTGAGTCTCCACTTATTGCAAGAAGTTTGGAGCACAATATAAATTCTTCTTACATTTATACTACTAAGATTATGGGGAAAAATAGTTACTTCTACATTTAAATACAGTCTCATTTTGCTTCATGTCAGACTAAGAAAATAAATATACCACTTCAGCTTTGACTAAAGAAAATTCTGGGGAAGAAAGAAAACACCAACAAAAATACACATATAATAACAATAACAACAGTAAGAGTAATACAGATAGATGAAGCAGCAGAGTGAAGAGATGATTTGACTTGAAAGGAGTGGGCTGTTTAGACCAGTGTTCAGAAGCAGAAAAGATCAGATTTCTTGGTTATTATCCTTTGCATTGTTCATTGTACCATAACGCTCAGCTTTGTAATATAATTGCATTAGAAAAGGGAAAATATTATTCTTCATCCCTATTAAAAAAAAAACAACAAAAACACAATAAAATTGTCAGAAATTCTTGGAAAGGCAACAGATTCCTATTTGTGATTGACACTGGGTGAACATCTCTATTGCATGTCTTATTACAGGGGATTTGACACTAGGTGCCATGATATGGTCATTTCACAATAAAATTCAGCCCTTGATACTGTTTATTCATTCTGCATCAACTTAATTAAAGAGATGTGCAATGTCATTTTAAGTAGGTCAGTGCAAATTTGGGTTATATAGAAAAGAAAAAGGCCAAAGTTTGGTATGAATAATAATATTTTTATTACATTTAATCATAAATGAGAATTAAATATGTAGATAAGAATAATTATAATAATAATTAAAATATGAAAATGTGCTTCTGAAGTTAAACTTGATGGCATTTCTCTAGAAAAAGTATTTTTACATTAATAAGCATGATTTATGGAAAATAATGATAAAAAAAGTGTTCATAGACATGTCTTTTGGTCATGTTGATTTAAATTTTCCTGCTTCTCCAAACAAAGATGAAGTGAGTCATTTCATGTCAGTTCAAAATCTGAAAATATTAACCTGAGCTGCCCTGGAAGCAGTTCTTGTAAAGTTCAAGGCAATTTTGGTCAATCTTCTGATGAGTTTGCATCTTCTGCCGAATTTTACTTCCTAAGACACATTTTCATCCTGTAGTCTTATCCATGGGAGTTTTACTCAAGCTGCAGACCTGAACCATATTTACATGAGATATCCATTCTGGAAATCTCATCAGAAATTATCTTGACTCAAGGGGATTCATGTGAGTTTTGAACAAATTGAGTATTTGATATCTTACAAAACATTTGAATAGTTTGACTGTTTGCTTCAGTGCAAAACCAGATATGAATATGATGAATGAAAATCCTGATTCTTGGTCATTTATATGCTACACTATTTCAGGAATGATATCTTTGTCATGAGAACCCCAGTCTACCCACATCAGTACAGTACAAGATAATGCCCTCACTCTATAAGATTTTTTAAATCTAATACTGAGAACGTGATCTCCTGCAAAATCAGCTGTCTGAAACAGTCTGAATGTAATCAAAATGTTCTATTTCAACACAAAAGGCTAGATATGCTGTGCATAAACCTCAAATGAGATTGCTGGCTTGATAAGCCTTACATTTCAACTCAGTGAAGCTGAGTAAAGCCCTCCTTGAAATTCAGGGGTAGACAACTGCAATATTAGCCACATACTATTTCATAGGAGCTAACCCAAGCACTTGACCTATCTGGAACCCTGTGTTTTGATCTTCCAGTCATAACAGAACACACTGGTATTAGCTTTTCACATCAGCCCATCCTGTCTTCAGAGACCACAGCCTCCTGAGACCTATTCCAGCACCATGCATTGTGATGTTTTTTGCCCTTCACAGATATGAAAAGCCTTTGTTTCAGTTTGGTTCCATATCTGTGGATCATGGATCTTCCTTACTCCATCAAGGAACTAGAATTTTATCATTTACCACTATATCTTATCCATGATTACTCTTTCTTATTTAAAGTGTTAATCTGGCAAAAATAGTGGACCTAGTTTTCTTATCATTTATAATTACAAAATTAGCTAACTCAACAAAAGTACTGCTTATATGTAAATTCATCTAAAGACTAATAGTTTGTATCGTCATCTTATCAGCAGACTGAAAAATGTGCTCTACTTAGCTTTTCTTTTTTTTCTTTTTTTCCTGGCTCAAGTATCAAAGTTCTGAAACTTTCTTTAGATGGCTGGATAATTTCCCAGGTGGTCTCTTTTTTATATTTTATTTTTTATTATTATAGAAGGGGAAAGAAAAGTATCCTGCACTTAGTTCTTTACAAAGTAGGATATTCTGAAAAAATTGCATTGCAGTGAAGACCATAGTCTTGGCTGACAATTCAGGTGTCTGGATCTAAAATAAATTAATCTACAAGCTCAGATAGTGGGCCATTTCTAAGGTAGTGATTATTGTTAGCAGATTAAGCATAGATCTTTCACTGAAATAAAGACCGCAATAATGGGTTACCATAAATTTGGCATACTATAGGTATATGTCTAAAGATCATACATACTCCTTAGATTAATTAATGTCTTCTCTCATATTTTTCTTCCTTCACAACAAGACTATTCATTCTCTTCTCCCACCTTATGCAAGGGTACCTTTTCAAGAATTGTCTTAATATATATTTAGACACAAAAAAATCACATAATCTCAGAAGGAAGTTGGTCTTGTAATTAGAATTGCACTAGCAACTTTATCTAATGGCAATCTAAAATAGCATAGGAGCCAGAATTTGTCATTACAGTTCTGTGTTAGAAGTGCCCCATTTGGTCACACAGCCAAACAAAAGCAAAACCAAACCACTTACATATCTCCCTTTATTTGCTTCCCAGAAAATCATGTGCCAGGGAATTTCTGCCCTTGGCCTCTGAACTTCATTGAGAACCCAGCTCATCATTCTTGTAGAAGAGTATATTAAGAAATACAGGTGTACATTAGCAATCATAATTTCTTTCAGATACTAAGGGCAGTTCATTTTGTTGGTGCAAAAAGCCTTAGGTGTTAAGTAGTTGGTATAAGAGCTAGAAAAAGAACCTCATAAATACTTAAAAAAAAAAATAGGTATAGCTACATGGAGATTTACCAGTAATTTCCATAAATGGTCATCCTGCATATTGAGTTAGCTGATGTGACTTTTTTTTTCTGTGATAAACCATAAAACTTCAGATTCAACCATTTTCATAGTTAATGTTTTGCATATCCTGTACTATAATGTATTTTTTTAAATCACTTCAGATGGGGAAATGCAATGGCTCATGAAATTGTTGAGGGAATATAAGGTCTTTGGATCAAATCTGCTCTTACACAAGTATGACTTTGTAGCTATAAGACTGCAGACCAGTTCTCTGGAACAAGGCAAACCTTGCACCTTGCAAGAAGGTCAGTAGGAAAAAATAAAAGAAGAAATACACTTTATGCTGATTCTCCTTACATTGGTAAGCAGTAGAGCTTCAGAAATTTCCGGAACAAACTGAAGCCTGGTGAGAACTCTCTTTAGGTTCCCTGGCAGAGCTCTCTGAGTCACAGCACTTACAAGGGGTTGAGTGAACACAGCTGATTTCTGTCTTGCCTGTTCTCCTTATAAGGTTTGGACAGACAGACAGATACAAGTCAGCCTGGCATGGACAGCAGTTATTGTGTTAGCTTTAGGTTGAATTGAGTTACCTTCACTCTGCTTCAGAAACACCACAAATATGAATGAAAAGCTATATAAAAAGGCTAAATATTAATTTTAACCATTATTTTGCTTAGCATATGTAATATTATCTTTTGAAAGCATTTTTAGAAAGTAGAGAATCTAATTATACAGCCTAATAGTGGCCACTGAGTGGCCTTTATGAAATGCTTTTCACAGCCCTTTGGCTTGCAGGCAGATATTCACGTTAAGAAAAAACATGCTGCTGTAATTCGTTATAATTACAGTCCTCTAACAAGGTGGGTCTGACTGAGTCCCTTTGAAGTCAGAGGAAGTCAGCTACAGCAGAGAGTTTGCATCATGTTGTAGCTCAACCAATAAGTCAGTTTGCAAGCCTTCCCACACGCTGATTTGTAAGCCTTCCATTCCCCATGGCTGGGAAACTATCAACTAGCCCCAAGGAAAGAAGAAAACAGATAAGCAAATAGGAAAGAGCTGTGAGAAAGGAGTGAGAAAAGAGAGATGGAGGTAATGCCAGCAAAGATTAATGCACTTGGTTTTAATCATTGGAAAACAGTGAAACCTATTTCAGTTGTTCTAGACCAAGTAAAAGCTAGAGCATGCTTTCCACATTTCAACATATAGAAGTTCAGCATTGTCGTGGTTTCAGCCAAATTTAGCAAAACCTGATTGACAGATGTCCTCCCCTCCCCCATTTAGGAAAAAGAGAGGAGAGGAAGAAATTAAAGAGATTCAAGANACAGGAGCTGGATTCCAAATCTGGAGTCAGGAATGCTCAGGTCAGGATCAAAGGCAGACAAACAGGTAGAGTCCTCCTTGGATGTTGGCCATCAAGAAGAAGAGTTGACCCTTTGATCCCTCAGCTTTTATACAGGGCATGATTCGGATGAGATGGAATACTTCTGTTGGTCAGTTTTGCGTCACCTGTCCTGTCCGCTCCTCCTTTCAGGTGGGACCCCTTTAAGCTTTTCTGCTTATGACCCAGCTTCTGCAATAACTGTCATTCCTTTCATTAATATACATGGAAGGAAAACAGAAGTGTTTTTCCCTCTGCAAAATGCATGCACACACATACACATGACAAGTTAACAGGATCTTAACCTGACCACAGGTCTAATGTCACGTTAGATAAAAACTAGAGGATCAGTCTTGAGTTTCCATTTGAAATAATGAGGCACGTCATCACAGAAAAACAAAACAAAACAAAACAAACAAACAAACAAAAAAAAGGGGGTAGAGGAGGACAGGAAGCAAGAAGAAGGAATAAGCTTTGTTTATGCTGGTTTTAGCTGAATAAAGAAGAACTTTATGAGACCACAATGTGATCCATGCTGTAGCCTTAAGAGGTAGTAAAACTTTTTTTCTCTAAGCATTTTCACCCATCTTCAGGTGACTGGAGGGTAACTGAATATCTCATCCAGTTCCCATTTCCCCAGATGCTGTAATCAGACTCTCCTAGTTGAAATCTATGAAATAACTGGTGCTATGTACAGACTTACCAGAGAAATTAGCTCAGATACTGCAAGCTATGTGCACATCACAGCACCAAACCAATGGAAGTTCTTAAGACCATCTTGTGTCTGAATACCTGGATGGAAAAGTAGCCAACACTTGAGTTTGAGCTGCTGTGAGCTGCTATTGTAGTCCATGCTGGAGCTTGTTGATTTCAAGGTAGTTTATTATTTGAATACCTATGTAACTGCAAGGTATTCCTACACCTCATAACACCTGAAAAAGTGTAGCTTCACCTCAGTTATTCCCAAACATTTTTATCCAAGTACAGCTGGTGGAATAGTGCAAAGGTGCCTTTGGTATCCTGCAGAATCAAATGCATTTTCAGGATGAACGATGAGCTGGAAGAAAACTGTGAACTCCCAAACAGGGTCCACAACACAGCCTAACATCATCCACCTCTACTGTGCACACAGTAACCCTAAGGCATACCTTGAGGTATGCAGACACCATAAATTTCACCTGTATAATTTCATTCTTGTTACATTTGTCAGTAAATTAATCCAGCCATGCCGTTTGCATGTATCTGAACCCTACTTAGCATTACACAAGACCATTCAAATGAAATGTATTGTAAGGTAGTTAAATGTAAGGTTTGTTGACATATCTTTTTATGTGCTTTCAATATATACATAGAACAAAATGCCAGATATGTATATAACATGCAGATGCTTGCTGACATATAAACACTCATAGTTACATATATAAAATGTGAAGGTGAAGTAAAGGCATAGAATCACAGAATCAATGATAGAATCATCGACGCTGAAAGGGTCCCCCAAAGATCATCTAGTCCAACCTCCCTGCAGTCACAGGGACATCCCCAACTAGACCAGGTTGCCCAGGGCCCCGTTAGACCTCACTTTGAGTATCTCCAGGGAAGGGACCTCAAACACTGGAACTGCAGGTTCCAGTGTTCCACCACCATCATGGTAAAGAATTTTTTTTCTAATATCCAATCTAAATCTGCTCTTCTCCAACTTAAAGCCATTGCCCCTCATCCTATCACTGCAGGCCTTTGTGAACAGACTCTCCCCAGCCTTCCTGTTGGCCCCATTCACGTATTGGAAGGCTGTGATTAGGTCTCCCCGGAGCCTCCTCCAGGCTGAACAACCCCAGTTCCCTCAGCTTGTCTTCGTAGTAGAGGTGCTCCAGCCCTTTGATCATCTTCGTGGCCCTCCTCTGGACCTGCTCCATCAGATCCATATTCTTCCTATATTGAGGGCTCCAGACCTGCCCACAATACTTCAGGTGGGGTCTCACCAGAGCAAAGGGGCAGAATCCTCTCTCTGGATCTGTTGTCAACACATCTTTTGATGGAGCCCAGGATGTGATTGGTGTTCTGGGCTGCAAGTGAATGCTGCCTGCTCATGTCTACCTCTCATCCATCAGCACCCCATGTACCCAGACATGTAAAGAACTTAAGAGACCTCAGAGAAAACAGTTTGGACCAGACAATGGTCCAGTTAATATTTTTCCTAAAACTTAGGAAAAACTCCAAGAGTATGGAATTCAACCACTTCTACAACCAGTCAATACTGATAGAAGGTAATGGAAAAGATGCATGCTCCACTTCTTATCCCAATGCAGATCACCACCTATTTTTACTACAACTTACTTATTTTCTTTAGTAGCACTACTTTAATGAAAATGAGCTTAATTTTTGAGCTTTNGAAGTTGCGGGTCCTCTCTGGAAGGAAATGAGACACCTGGTCATCCAGGATGTGGAAAAGGCTGAGCTACTGAATGACTTTTTCACCTCAGTCTTTTCTGGTAAGGGCTCTAAGCACACCACCCAAGTCACAGAAGGTAAAACCAAAAGCTATGAGGATGAAGAACTGCCTGCTGTAGAAGATCAAGTTTGAGACCATCTAATGACCTGAAGGTGCTTATGCATCCGTGCGTTCTGAGAGAGCTGGTGGACATAGTTGCTAAACCACTTTCTGTTATATCTGAGAAGTTGTGGCAACCTGGAGAAGTTCCTGCTGACTGGTAAGGGGAAACATAACCCTGGTATTCAAAAAAGAAAGAAAAGAAGACCCAGAGAACTACAGGACAGTCAGTATTACCTCTGTGCTTGGCAAGATGGTGGAACAAATCCTCTTAGAATCTCTGCTAAAGCTTGGGGAAAATAAGGAGGTGATTGGTGGCAGCAAATATAGCTTCACCAAGGGCAATTCATGCCTGACAAGTTCCGTGGCCTTTCATGATATTGCCACAGCCTTGGTAGACAAGGGTAAGCAACAAGCGTCATCCCCATGGACTTATGCAAAGTGTTTTATGCTGTCCTGCACAACATCCTCATCTCAAAATTTAAAAGTCATGGATTTGATGGATCTGGAACTGACTGGATGGCCGCAGTCAAGGGGTTGTGGTCAACAGCTCCATGTCTAAGTGGCAGCCAGTGACAAGTGATGTTCTTTAGGGATCAGTACT
>VZRU01010000.1:6090-21553 GCA_013398155.1 Pedionomus torquatus | reverse complement strand
CCCCCCGCCCCCCTTTTTTATGCTGCAAACCAAAGTGGAGCTATTTTCAAAAAAACCCCACAAAACCCAGCCTATACCACTGTAACTTACCAATCAATACAATAAAAAAAATAAAAGGAACAAAAGATGCTTTTTTATAAATATTTTTGATGCTATCCCTAATATTTCTACACGTATTAGGGATATTTCTATCCCTAGTATTTCTATTTCTCCTGTCACGTTCTCTGTGCTTCCCATGTAGGATGCATTGCAGACTCAAGAAGTTCCTCTGTAATAAAGCAAGTTTATTAGGTTAACCTAAGACACAGAAAACGTGCACACAGAATAATGGCTCGTCTCTTCTCTAAAGAGCTGTAACTCTAAATTATAGAATCATAGAATGGTTAGAGTTGGAAAGGATCTTAAAGATGATTGAGTTCCAACCCCCCTGGGCAGGGACACCTCACACTAGACCAGGTTGCTTCAAGCCCCATCCAGCTTGGCCTTGAACCCCTCCAGGGATGGGGCAGCCACAGCTTCTCTGGGCAACTTGTTCCAGTGCCTCACAACTCTCACAGGAAAGAATTTCTTCCTAATATCTAATCTGAATCTCCCCTCTGAGGAGAGATCATAGAGACAGGTCAGGATAAAGGGGCATAATCTGTGCCCCAAATGAACAATGTCAGGAGAGAAGCAGCTAGTTCTACAGATTTAGTTATCATTAATTTCATATATGTTCCTCTCCAAAAGCGCAGTGCCTTTCCACTGTGTTATCCACCACCATCTGCTTGTGAATGTGTCTTTTCTTTCACCAAGAATTGTTGTCATGTCATCAAAGGGTTTTGCATGACCTCACTAAGTCAGCATATCGTCACTTCTATTCCTATTATTTCCGTTGAAGATATCACCTTATCCCAATACTTTCTCCTCGTTCACTCACTGGTATGCTTTTACCCTCAACATGATTGAACACGTGGAATAGTCTGTCAACAATTTTTCAAGCAATTTCCTTCCTAAATCTTTCTTCTCCCATTCATTGCAATCGTTAATCTTAGTATTCTTTTCCATCTAAACTTTGGTTCAGACCAAGTGTTTAAAATCTTTAAAGCCAGGAATCTACCTTTTTGAGAGTTCAATAAACAAAATTTTCTTCTGTCGTATTTTAAATGAAATTTTAATGTTCATGGTTTGGTTTTATTAGTTATTCTACATTAGTAGCCTTTTTCTATAAGGGACTGAACGGGTAAGACTATGGGGGTCTGAGCCAAATTTCAAATCTCATAAAATTTCCAGATCTAAATGTTACAGCTTGAGTACATTTCTAGTGGTAACACGCTTTGGCTTGCCTTTGTTTAAATCTGTTCACTAGAAGAAACTTTTCCAAGTTTTATTACCCTCTTTTTGCATCTGTCTTTTATATATACTACTTTCTTAAAATCTGTCTATATCTCACCTGATTTCCATTAGCCCATTCCATGTTTTCTTCTTTAAATGAAAGGACATTTTGAAAGTTAAGCCCTTTTTTTTTTATTTGAAAAAATATTTCTTTAAACACACTCCCCTTTATGCATTGTTCAGTCCTGTAGGTTAGCATTACTGTAGTAGTATGGTATCACCCTGTCTGATCAAGTATGTGATACACTGTGCCCTCTGCTTCTGCTCCAGTAGTTTGGTAGATCATAAGCTAAGACTTCTGTATGGATTAAGGGCAAAGTGACATTTTTGTTCAAATAAAATGTCAAAGGTTGAATGCTCCAGCTTCTGTATGTTAAATTCAAAAAGAAATGGTCTGAACAGAGATTAAATCTTGCTAAAGCTGAACGTAATACTCCTACCAGAAACTTTCAGTTGTTAACTCTGAGAACTTACTTGCTAACTTACCCAAGTCTGCCTAAATTTCCAGAAGTTGGCTGTGAGTACGTATTAAACAAAAAAGCAGGGAAGCCAGAGTAGTCATCATGCTTAGATTGTTTGGGAATTAAGGGAACTGAACTCCTGACTACTAAGTATTTATCAAATAGATGAAAGAACCAAGAACACTTAAGCAGTAGTACATTCATCTTTCTGGTGATAATGTAAGACTTTTTGCCTGTCCTCATAGTGCATTGGGAATTCTTAATTCCTGTTTTGAAACAGTTCAATAATAACAGTTCATCCTGTTTCCTTCCTTTTTACCTTTTGTTTCCTGCAAGTATTTGCTGTGTTCAAACCAAACCCCAGAAGATATCTTCTGAAGACAGGGGCCCTTTCTCAAGTTTCCAAGAATAATATTTTTTCCCTTTTGAAAAATTAATTTTTCTTTTTCTTTCCAGCCTCCTGACACCTGTACCCTTACCAGACTGTGAAATTCATTAATAAGAACTCTACTAGGTTCCTCACAGGCTATGAAGTGTTCAGATCAGCTGTAGACTTTTTCTTAGAAAGACCTGATATTACATGATGTAAGGGCTCACAAATAAAGGAGTGTGTTTTCACTTAACGCCTGATACATATGGTAGGTACACCATACTAAATTAAAGTTATCCTAAAGCTGACCATACATGTATACAATGTGGAAATGAAGAAAACAGGTTGCTTTATTTCTCTTCCAGGCCTGGGCTCTACCAGGTAGTTCTGGGTACTGACTGGCCTGTCATTCTCTTTTCCTTCTTCTGCTAATCAGAAACCAGGTTGTGACATTTCATTTGTTCTTAGGGTTTTTTTCACCTTGCCTTTAGGTCAATGCAGGATGCTTTATGAGCTCCTAAGGATAAAAAAAAAAAGGTATTTTGCAAAGGAAAGAGCAACATCAGGCTCAGAACCAGTTTTAACTTCCTAGGTGCAGTTCTCCTGGCTGCTTTCCAAACCCAGTAACTCAGTAATTGCTTCAGAACAACTCAGTGCACAAATGTGACTACAAATGGGAAAGGTACCCCTTCAAGCCATAATTAATTGTAATAACACTTTGCATAGCAGAGAGTCTCAAAATATTTTCTATTGTCCTAATCTCACAAATGCAAAAAAATTGAGTCATCAGAAGGTTAAACCTGCCATTAGACAGTGTGCCTGGAAGTAATTTTCGACTTCTGTCTAGTCCTTTGATCCCAGGCTTTCTTCAGTGCTTTAAGGAATGTCATTTCTGTTGATTATCCAGGATGTATTGTTTGTGTCAAGATGAATCACGTCTTTGTACACACAGTGTTAAACTGTAATTCAACTCTTATATTTATTTATTTATTATATCGATTTTTAAAGTGCCTGGTGTCCTAGCATTCATATTGATTTACCAGCAACAGCTCTCAACACACAAAGTTGATAGTTCTGTCATGTTTATTGTACTCTGTAAACAGATTTAATTTTAATCTTGGTGAAGACTAGCTTTAAATAAGTTATTTTATAAAAATCTTGACAGTTTACAAATTTCCTTAAGATGGATATTGCTTGGTATATTGTTGAAATGGCAAAGTACTCTTCTCTTGTGCAAGCTGCTTGGCAGAATAATAGGTTATAGATTTTCAAGTATATTTTGAAGGCTACATACAGTACAAGAGTAAAAGCTTCAATGGTCACTGGAGTTTTATGACTTAATTTTCTAGTAGGCTACCAATTAGTGACACTCATTAGACACATTCCATGTGATAACCTAGTTCCTGACTATCTAACCCCTATTTTTTCCAACATGGGAGTGGTGTAGTGTGTAATGTAACTTGATAACAGATATGATTACATGGGAAATAGCTATAGGCCTTTCAGCTTTTCAGGGTTTCACCGGAAAACCTCAGAATTTTCTAGTGTTAAGTCTGGCCATTGGTGACAATAGGCTTGGTTGCCTCCAAGGCCCTTTCAGACGGCTCACAGATGTCTTGCCTATATGCTGCCCCTGGCTCCGGGTTCGTGGACTGTAGGCTGAAACGCTATGAGGAGGTTAAATGTCCTGCAGGAGAGCCAAACAAAGTAAGTAAAATGATTAAAAATGCATGTTAATTAATCTCAGTTCAGGTGAAGAGACAAAAGCTGCTTAAGTCAGGCTTAAGCTTAAGCAGGTGCTAAATCAAAATGTGCAGTTTAGCAAGGAATTCTGTGATGTCTCCCTGCTGGTGGGCCTCAACTGTACATTTGTTTAGGGCTATTTATAAAAGATTATAGCTACTGGGTATAAAGAAAGAAGAGAAAGATCATAGAATCATAGAATAGTTAGAGTTGGAAGGGAGCTTAAAGATGATTTAGTTCCAACCCCCCTGCCATGGGCAGGGACACCTCCCACTAGACCAGGTTGCTCAAAGCCCCATCCAACCTGGCCTTCAACACCTCCAGGGATGGGGCATCCACAACTTCTCTGGGCAACCTGTTCCAGTGCCTCACCACCCTCACAGGAAACAATTTCTTCCTAATATCCAATCTAAATCTCCCCTCTTCCAATTTAAAACCATTACCCCTTGTCCTGTCACTACACTTCCCGACAAAGAGTCCCTCTCCAGCTCTCCTCTAGGTTCCCTTCAGATACTGGAAGGCTGCCAAAAGTTCTCCCCTGAGCCTTCTCTTCCCCAGGCTGAACAACCCCAGCTCTCTCAGCCTGTCTTCACAGGAGAGGTGCTGCATCCCTCTAATCATATTTGTGGCCCTCCGCTGGACCCGTTCCAAAATGTCCATGTCCTTTCTCATGCTGAGGACTCCAGAGCTGGACACAGTACTCGAGGTGGGATTTCACAAGTGCAGAGTAGAGGGGCAGAATCACCTCCCAAGAGCTGCTGGTCACACTTCTTTTGATGCAGCCCAGGATACGGTTGGCTTTCTGGGCTGCCAATGCACACTGCCGACTCATGTTGAGCTTCTCATCCACAAGCACTCCCTAGTCTTTCTTCTCAGGGCTGCTCTCCAACCATTTTCTGCCCAACCTGTATTTGTGCCTGGGATTGCTGTGTCCCAGGTGCAGGACCCTGCACTTGGCTTGGTTGAACTTCATGCAATTTGCACAGGCCCACCTCTCAAGCCTGTCCAGGTCCCTCTGGATGGCATCCCTTCTTTGTACTTATTAGACTACTCAAAATACAGGTTTAATAAACCTGTTTAATAAATACAAAATCATTATTAAGGTCAGTGTCTGCATTCATTTTAATGACATCTGTATTTTAAAATAGGAAGAATAATTACAAGTTGACTGAACTTGAACTGTACACATGTCCAATGATTTACCATGTCCTGCTGTTTTTCTCAAGGGCAACAAATGCACATACTATCTAAGTGCTCAAACAGTGTCCATTTAAGCAGATGTCTTGCACACAAGAATAAATCCACCAACAACAATGTAAGAGGAGGATTTTAATGTTTTTTATATCTTTTAGAAATTCAAACTTTTCTAACATTTTATTGACAAATCAAACATCCTCATATGAAGTTATAAACCTCAGCACTGTGAAACGTTCTCTGTGAACGAAGACAATATCAAATGCACATTTCAGTATTATATAAGCTTGTAAAAGAATCCTAGAATACTTTTCCTTCCTTATTTTTAAGTTACTATCAGAAGGTTATTCTGTATTCTCTAGTGAAACCTCTAATCAATTCTATAACATAAAAAGCATGGCTGGGGGTGGTGGTGGTGAAGTTAGCTGAACTAAATTAAAACAATTAAAAATATATAATTATCTTGAGAGACTGAGAGTACGGTTATCACATATAAATGACTGCCGACTCATACCCAACCTGAATCAATGATAAAGAAAGAGGAAAGGCAAAGAAGTTTGACAAAGAGGGGAGATGAGAGGGAATAGGGGAAGGAAGGAACAGGAAATGGTTGTCATACTGTGCTAATGAGAGAAGAAATTACTGAACTGGTGTAAGTACCTTCCTTACAAAACACCATTCCCAGCAACTTTCTTGCTATGTTCCAGAAGTCAAGGACTGAAAAAAAAACCATAGAAGTTATGCTGTTTTATCATGCTTATATGCTTGTGCCCTTACATCAAGTTGATAGATAATCCAAAGGACTCTCGTCCTTGCAACCTTTTCTTAAGTATTCAAGCTTGTGTTTTGAGGCCTGTGTGCCCAGTAGACTCCCAGTTGGATGGTTTCTTTTGGTGCATATGTGTGCATCTTTTCCCTAAGCCTTACTTCTGTCCTTGTTCATGGTGTATTTCCTACAGAACTAAAGTTAATATGACCAGACTTTGTGTCTGTCCTCCCTTAATAACTCAAGGAGGAGCGACTTTAGAATTTCACTGGGACTTTCAATCACAAAGGTAGTTTCAAATCCTGTAACTGGGAATTACTGAACAAGTGGAAAGAATCACTGCTGTTTCTCACTGAAAGAAAGGATAGTCAAGCTAAGCTTTTACCCATTTTCTTGCTGCTGCTGGAGTAAACTGGTTTGCCACCACTCAGCTGGATAGAAGGAAGAGGTCCCTTCACTTTTGAAAGGTGCATAATCTCAGTTTCTCTCAATTAAAATTAAGTAGTATAACCTTGTTTGGCATTCCCTGCTCAGACTTTGCCTCTTTTTTCTTTATTTTGATCCCCCTGCCTTGTTTCTCATGTAGCACTCTCATGCTTTGGTCCTCTCCCACTGGTATAGGAGAAGGATGTAGCTCCTTAATGAAGGACTTGCACTGCATCCAAAGAACAAGTAATGGCACCCCAAATTAGTCCATGGCTCTGCAGTAATTTTCCTTTTCTGAGGCTGCACTTTTTGTTCTATAAGAGATGCGCTCCTTTTTGCTCATTTTTTTGGGGGGTGGGGAGGCTTCCTGTTCCTGTTTCCTTGTGGTCTTCTTTTATTGTATACTAACCTGGTTAAAGTCAGTTATGTTGGAGGAGCTAACCTTTGAGCAGCACATTCAGCTTCCATTGCCATCACCAGGAAAACCATAGTTTACTTCATTAGGAGCCAAATGAAGTGAAACAGGCTATGTACGTCTGTACATGAGTCACATGAGCTTGGATTAAAGTCCAAAGCACTGCTCCTTTGCTGCCCTCACACTGCACCCAGTTGAGGGTGCACATTCCACTCACCCTTCAGGGTGGCTGGAGATGCCCTGGGGATCCAAGGGCTATGGGATCTCCTGGGCAGGGTTCATCCCACCATCTTAGCCAAGGAGTAGGGCAGGCTGGGCTGAAATGAGGTCCTGGAGCAGCTGGGCAGGGCCATTAAAGCCCACAAGTGCCCCAGGGCCTGGCAGCAGCCCCCCTGGAGCAAACCAGCCTGCTCTCAAGGAGGTAGAAGTAAAAGCAAAGCTGAATGTCACAGAATCACAGAATTTTCATGGTTGGAAGGGACCTCTGAGATCACAGAGTCCAAACATACACACACCAAAAAAAAACCACCACCACCAACAACAAAAAAAAACCAAAACCAAAAAAAAACCACCCCCACCCCCCAAAAACAACCCAAAAAACCCACCACAAAAACCCAAACCCCACAAAACAAATCACCCAACCCAACAATCTCAGGCACTAGAGCATACCCTGAAGTGCCCCATCCACACGTTTCCTAAATACCTCCAGGGATGGTGAGTCCACCACCTCCCTGGGCAGGCTGTTCCAGCACCTGACCACCCTCTCAGTGAAGTAATTCTTCCTTATATCTAATCTAAACCAGATATCTAATCTAAATCAGAGGGGCAGACTCACATTCCCATTCTGAATGTACAAGCTGTAGGTCAACATTTTGAGCTGCTTTTACTCCCAAGACTGGCAAGCCACCTAAGATGCAATAAGAAGTACAGTGGGCATAAGAGAAGAACAGCTCAGAACAACCTGATATTTAATCACAGGCTGTAAATATCTTTTACAGACTTCTCTGTTTTCAACTGTTGCTAAGCATGGGAAATGACGGAATTAGTCAGCTTCATTTGTATTTTTGTTAAGGGAGAGCTTGGAACATTAATTAAATTACATTTCAAGTCCAGGGATAATAAAGCTATGTCTCCCCACTGGAAAAGTAAAACGGTAATATGATAAAAAATAAATACAGTATAATAAACCAATTGCAAATTTACCACGGGTAAAGGGCCAAACATTTGCCAAAGTCTCTGTTTTCCCCTCAATAGGGTTGTAGCAGTCAACGACCACAGAAGCAGAGGGGACTGCAGAGGAGGAGAGCTGCATCCCTGACTCTTGCCAGCTTGGACACAAGGCAGCAAGCAAGCCAGGGGGTAGTCAAGGAGAAAGCCTGCAAGAGATGTTATTACAAGGTTGCTACTACAGAAAACATCCCCTCTTACTAGGAGCTCCCAGTGCAAGTGGAATTCAGAGTTTAACTTTTATCAAAACACCCTGAAAGAGAACTGGAAGCCTCGCTGCAGTGTAAGCACACATGTTCTTAATTGCTACCAGCTTTCTGAAATTGTTTCTTTCTCGTTTTTCCTTAAAATAGTTTGGTTTGTGCAGCAGATTCAGATCTGTAGGCTTTACAAATGAAGATGTAACAACAGTTCTGGCTTCTTTGAATCCTCAAAGCTTTTAACGTGTGAAAAGGAAAAAAAACCAACCTCATTCCGGCTTCACTGCCCACCCCCACTCCCCCCCTCCAAAGCACCAGAGGTGCGGAGTACTGCCTCTGGCTTTCTCTCTCACACATTGGAATTGTGCATTTTTATGTAAGCTGGGCCTCGCTGCCCACAACCCCAAAAGCCTGAGGGTTCATTCAGAGTACAGCTGAAAAGCTTTCGGAAGCAGGTCGCAACTGCAGCATTTTCTTTGACTGTGATCTGTGTGTCTTCTGCCTCAATGGTACTCTGAGATTTACTTTTTATCTTGACTTTAAGTTCCTAAACGAACAGCATTATATATATTTTTTCTTCTTCTTCTTTTTTTTTTTTTTTTAAGGATATACTGTATTCATTACAACTGGCTGTGTTTCAAGTATGTCAGGAGCTTAGTCAGCTGTTAGTGCAACCGAGACTTGTTTTTCTTCTTTTTATCCCTTTCATCCAGTGGAAAAAGTTTCCTGCTGCTCTCTCTACTGATATTTGATATCCTGTCTCCAACTGATGTACATCTTTAACTTTTAAAGAACAGCATGTCCACTAGTTCTGTTAATTATCACTCAATTTGGGTTTTTCTTTTTCCTTTTTCCTCCCTATTGCAAGATTATTTTGGAGGTGTTACTTCTCAGGGGAACGACTTTTTCTAATCCAACTCCATCTTCTGTAATAATAATAAAATCACTGTCTCATGCTTTGCAACAATGTATTTATTTAATCTACAGAATTAAAGGAACACTCAGAGCAATCAAAGCAGCCAGTCAGCAGCTTTTTGGAATGTCTGCTACATGTAATACTGTCATGCAAAAAAGCAGGGAACTTGGGAGATATTTTGTTTCTCTTGAAGTGGGGGGGAGGGGGAAACACTGGGAAGCCATTACTTTGAAGTTACTGATCATGTAATCAACTGTATCACCAAGAACCATACTCAAAAGTTGTCCACTAGTCTTTTTACGATGAGTACATGACAAAAACATGTCCAAAACCTCGTTCATCAAACACTGAATTGCCTGCTTACCTTTCCAAGAATTTGTTTTCCCACCATCTTTGTGAACAAGAAGCTTTAAGTGGTAGAAAAACACAAGTGCATACAAGAGCAGAAATACTGAAGGAATGTTTGAAAGGTAGATTGATTGATTCTACAATCACATGGATTAATTACCCAGAATTATGTATTTATAAAAACACTTGCGATGGATCCTTAGCAGTGGACAAGTGGAACTCATGAGATTGTGCTTCTGTGACGGTCACTTCGAGTTCAATAAATCATTGTCTTGCTTTGCTTTTGCTAAGCAGCATAAAGTCATTGGCTCAAGGTCAACTTTTATGTGATCCCTAAAGTAACCCAAATCAGCTCTACCACAGCCTCAACCAGATCCTGTCTTACAAGCCAGTACCACACAAGGACCTGTGATGAAGAAAGTAGAATAAACCCAGATGTCTGAACCTTCAGAACCTGTTAAAAACAAACAAACAAAACCGCCCATCTTTAAAACCCTTTTGATGAATTTAAGGTCACACCTTATTAGTAGTTTGCTGTCTGCCAGTGAGATACTTACTTTTGCTCTGTCAAGGAGGAAAACTCCACCAAGAAAAGCTCTCCTCAGTCATGTCTGTACATGAAAGTTCATGCCAGAACCCAAACCTCTGGCAGAAAATATTTTTTCCTACAATAATGTCTCCCTTGTTTACTCATCTATAAAGGAAATTTTTCTACTGTTTCCAGAAATATTCCAGGGCTCTGCTGTTCTCTGGTGTATTTCAGTTTTCACTTTTTTATTTTTGTAGTGTTTGTCAGCATTCTTTCCTCAGCCACCACTTCAAAACTGATCCTCATAATTCACTAGATGTCGTCATAAAAAGAGTGAGGCTTCTTTTAGAAAGAAAAGCTCACCTGTACAAAAGACTCCAGCAAAATTTGAATTTCATATGGGAAGAATCACAGAGCAGAACACAAATACAAGAACAAAGCACGCTTTCAATGCAGTTGCTTGAAGTGTAAACAATATCAGAAAAATGTTAGAAAATTAAATTTAATTAGTACTAGGCTTGCTTTTCTTGAGTATTGCATCAGGAAACGCAGTTTTAATTTTAGGGAAAGAAAAAATAATAGAAAGACTGCATAATAGAGAAGCTTAGGCTCAAAGGTCAAGAAGCAGCTGCAACAAGCTCAGAAGCACCTGTGGAGATGCACTTCTTGTGTCTTTCACCCAATTTTACAAAACTCTCAAGTTAATTCCAGTTTTATGCGAGCAAAAGGTGGACAGAATGTGAGTGGAAGTGGTACAGGAATATTAAAAATAAGATAAGCTGTTTGCATACACACAGCCTATAGAAATCCTTTTCAAAAACTAATCATTACATTTATGTCCCTTATCAGCAAAACATGGAATTTATGCTAATAAAACTTACATCCAATGAATTTAGAATAAATGGAAGAAAAGCATTTTTAACTGATATAGGTATATGGAAAATAACGCTTTGGGCAGTTTAGGTATATTTTGTGGCTGAATAACTTTATGGCTGATAATAATACCTGCTGTTACTGCACGTACCAAGGTAAGGGTAATTAAGATAAGGGTAATTAAATTGTATACTTTTAGGGTATAAACTAAAGTGGCAAAAGTCAGGAGGGATTTTTTTTTCTTCCAAACTTTACTTATTACTGCACTGTATATATACTTTTAGGGACTACTAGAATAGGTTCACCTATTTTTGGAAGCCTCTGGATCTTGAATACTGCTGCTAATGGAAGAGTGGACCACTGATATCATCTATCATCAGATTATTTTGGCATCCTAGGTGGAAACCTACAAGGCTTGCAAACACACGAGCAGAAATTCATAGCAATGTATTGCATTGTGCATATATGCAAAAGTATGTTAAAACATTCATGTGACCATTGTCAGTATATTTTTCATTTCTTAGCTTGGTGCTCCATAAGAATGGAAACTTATTTCTACATGAGTATTCAGAACACAGGCTTCTGAGAGGAAGGGGGAGTTCTACTACCACGGAGCCTTTTCGCTTCCTTCATGAGCTCCTCAGGACCTTTCAGGAATTGCTGCAGAAATCCAGGTCCTCAGAGGGTTCTGCATAATTCTTGGTGGTTTTTACATACCCAAGCCCAGCTGTGTACCAACTGGTGCTGCATGTGTAGAACACTTTTTGTTCCTATACCTCCATTTTCATCATCGCACCATGACAGGGCATTATTCCCTTTTATAAACTTGCCTGTTGTACACAGACAATACACTTGCTGAAAGGGCAAAAGGAATCATAGGATGTATCAGGCAAGATAATCTTAGCAGGATTATGTAAAAACACAGAGGTAGGGGATACAGAAGTAGGGGGATTACAGTACAAAGTGCTTTTGAGACCTCATCTGAAGTACCATGTACAATTCTCATCCCGTATATTAAAAAATTAAATAGGTCTGGATAAAGGATAACAACACGATTAGGTAAATGGACCTGCCCATTCTCTTGTAAGAGAAGTCCAGAGCTTGGCTAATTCCATCCAGTACAAGAAAAGTTGTGTGTGGACAGAACCACCCATCACAAATGTCTCTGGACAGATGCATCCTAAAGTGAAAAGATCCATTTAGGTTAAAAAAATAATATTGATGTGCACAAAATAGGCAAAAACTCCTGGAATTCTAGTTGGAAATTTCTAATCATGCATGAAGGTTCTGAAACAGCCTTCAAATACGAGTTAAAAGGAACAAAAAATGTCTTTAATTAAAAAAAACCCATATAACAAAACCAAACCAAACAAACATAGTTAAATCACAAGAAACTTGGTATCTCGGCCCTCTTGATAATGAATTAAAAATAGCTGGCTTCTTAATAGGGTAGTATATTATCTGTAAAAAATACCAGATGTTCCCGTGTGTTTATTCTCATCTGAGAGGGAAGTGGAGATCAAGAATACTAGTGAGCTGTACTTTAAATTCAGCCTTCTGAAAAAAAACTTGCAAAACTTGAATTACAAAATTATAAAATTATAGGGGGAGTCGTCAACCTTTCCACATTTTTCTGTTAGTTCCCCTAGCTTTGGTAGCATCACTTCCAGAGATTTTGCCTCAGCTTTTTAGTTCTCACTCATGCTCTGGTCTGTCTGAGGCATCAAGCTAAGAATTCCTGGCTCAGAAGAATATCAGAGTATGTGACAATCAAACAGATCACAGGTGTGCATCTGAACACCTACTAACACACGCATTAGAATCAATGCCTGCGGAGAACAAGCAGTACACTTATCATCAAATCATAGAATGGTTAGAGTTGGAAAGGACCTTAAAGACCATCGAGTTCCAACCCCTCTGCAAGAGGCAGGGGCACTTCCCACCAGACCTAGTTCCTCAAAGCCCCATCCAGCCCGGCCTTGGCCTCCACTTCCAGCAGTTTCCCCCTAGGTTGCCAACTTGGTTTTGAGGCTATGAGTGGTCAGATACCACCAGCTACCAACCCTGTACCAACAGCTATAGGTCAGTTTGAACAGGGGATTTGCAGTACAGCTCATCGATCGGGATAGTCCATGCCTTGTCTTATCTCAGCGACACCTAAAAACCAAAACCAAGTGCCATGTGCATTTGTCTTATAATGCAAGATATCACACAACAGCTTTCACAAGAAAAACGTTTCAAATATTACCCAGGACAGTTTGTGTCCTATCAAGCTGTTTCTCCACACATGCGAACAATAACAAGGTTAAAATAATATGAGGTCTGTCTTAATTTCAAAACAATCCTCCAAAATGAAGTGAAGGCTGATAAAATGATTAATCAGTTGATTTAAAGCACTGAAACTTACACAACACATTGAGATAATCTACAGTATAAATGGAAAATCACTGGAAAGGAAGGTCATGGATAAAATATGATACTACAGGTGACAGCAGCTAACTCGTTGGGTTTAGAAGCTGTGTGAGAATTAGGCCTTCAAAAATTCATGGCCTTGTCTTTATGCAGATCAAGCCCATGCTTTGCAACAACTTCTTGAATTAGTTAACGTTTGCAAAAATTCCATGGAGCCTTATCTTTGCAAACTGATAGATCAATTGTGCTTGCCTTTTTCGCTGGAGGGTTCAGGAGTCACATAAGAAAATAATTTGTGAGATGTTGCAAGACTAGCAGTGTGAAATTAAGACATAAAATTAGTGAATATATCTAAAAATGAGGAGGGAGAATACTGGAATATTCTTATTTTTCCTTGTCTCTTGCAGACCATTAAAATTAGCCAAAACAGGTCTGTTCTTTGTCCTTTTATGTGGTGAAAGGTGAGATAGCCTAGATCTTTCTTACTCCATGAGCCTAAACTGCTCTTATGGGATGGCAGTCATACACTGCATACATGAAAACTCTTCTCAGTTACTGTAGAGAGGAATTTTTTGTTGCATCTTAAAATTACAGTAGTGTGTCTCCTTATTTGTATTAAACATTAATTTATTTTTAATTTTAGCAGAATTTTCCCAGCTGCTAGATGGTTTGGTGCTAGCTACCAGCTCACCTTAACTTCCAGATTTAACAGTGTCCTCTTCTCAGTGCACTGACTGCATCAACAGTTAGACCAGCTCCAATTGCTCCCATCAGCCTGTACCCACCTTCTGCAATTCTCCTTTGAAATCCCTTCCACCTCCCCTCAGTCTTTAGCTGTCAGCATCCAAGATGAGCCCCAAAGATGTATAGCTTTTGTGAAAACACTTAAGCAGTGAGAAAACTCACATGTGGCCTCTACAGTATCTGTGTCCCCCAGCCAAGGTGCTCAGGTCCCTGACTTTGCTCCTTCCTTAGTCCTTGCCCTGGCAGGTTAGCTGCATCCATCCTTACAGATCATGATCTCCCTCCCTGCCTTGTCTTGACTTTCAACCTGCCTTGGTACTACAGACCTGATTGCTAATTACTAGGGTGCCAAGTGAACCCTGGACTGGCTCAGCTCCTCTTAGTCTAGGTGCTGTGGGACAGCACCCTGGTAGGTGATGTCATTGTCCATGCTGATGTGACCTTTATGTCCTGGCTTGTCTAATTAAGGTCTGTATTTAACTTTCATGCACTGAAAGATGCTCTGTCACTTTACAGAACTATTATGTATAATTAAGTAATGTGTTTAGCGTATATTCCTCAAGTTATGCTGTTCATAATAATCTTTGCTAATAAAATCAAAGCCATACCTCCCTCAGCTGCTATCAAGACAGTCCAAGGTGATGATCGTAACTCTCCTGTACATAAAAGCAGAGAAAGGCAGAAGAAACTTGATGAATGAGAATTTTTGTACTTTGAAAGCAGTTTGAAGACACTGTCCTCTTACTTCAAAAGCCCTATAAATTGCTGATAACACGGTCAAGTGCAGCATTGAACACAACACTGTCAGAAATGAATTAAGATAGTGCTCAAGGAACAAGAAGAGATAACAGGATTCTACTTTAGTTAGGTTCTATTCTACAAGAGTTTTTAGTTAAGAAGTGGCAAGCAGTGAATATAAGAAGTTTATCTCAATGGCTAGTAATAAAAAGAGTGAACTGGATTAATTCCAGTTCAATAATAAAGAATGGGTTAATAGTGAGACCATCCATCTTCTTTCCACCCTACAGAATCACAGAATTATATGGGATTGGAAGAGACCTCTTGAGATCACTTAGTCCAACCTCCTTGCCAAAGCAGGTTCTCCTAGAGCAGGTTGCACAGGAACTTGTCCAGGTGGGTTCTGAATGTCTCCAGAGACGGAGACTCTACCACCTCTCTGGGCAGCCTGTTCCAGTGCTCTGTCACCCTCAAAGTGAAGAAGTTCCTCCTCACATTTAGATGGAAGAACTTATGTACAAGTTTGTGCCCATTTCCTCTTCTCCTCTCCCTGGGCACCACTGAAAAAAGACTGGCTCCTTCCTCTTGACACCCACGCTTCAAGTACTTAATGGTGTTGATCAGATCCCCCCTCAGCCTTCTCCAGACTAAAACGACCCAAGTCCCTCAGCCTTTCCTTGTAAAAGAGATACTCCAGGCCCCTAATCATCTTTGTGGTTCTCTTCTG
>VZRU01009998.1:52777-65159 GCA_013398155.1 Pedionomus torquatus | reverse complement strand
TTTGTTTTTTTTTTTTTTTTTTTTTTTTTTCCTGGGGAAACACACTGTCCTGACAAATCCTGGAGGAACACAGAAGTGGTATTGCAAAAGCAAAGCAGCAGCAATCAAGACTTCTGATGCAGCTGCCTGGACCTGAAGTCTCCAGGAACTGCATGGAGTGGGAGGGGGTAGCAGGAGCTACTTTGGGGTAAAATCTGTGCAAAGGAGCTGCAGTCCATCTCCCGCCCCTGCTACTCCAAGGCAGGGCAAAGGGCAGCACCGAGGGGCTGCTGCTTTCCTCTCCACTGGGAGACAGCAGAGCCAGTCCTCTCAAAAATCTTGTCCTTTCTCCAACGGCCTGTGGAGAGGCCTTAAAGGCTGCTGACGAGACGAGCTTTTCGAGGGAGGGGCAGGCACCACGCCACTGTGGCTGTGGCTCCTGCCACTTCTGTGGGGCCAGCAGTGATGCCCGGCACCTGACCTGGGGCCAGGAGCTTTTGAGTAGCAGGTACCCAACAGGTCTCAGGTTGTGCCTTTTCCACTAAAATGTTCTGAGCTGAACTTGAGCAGGGAAGGTACCTGTGCTCTTCTGCAGCCATCTGGCCACCTCCTTTCTCACCTTAATTTCCTTCACATTTCCTTGGGTAAATGTTTATACCATTTTTTCAAAGCCTATGGGCAAGAGCCATGGGAGCGCTTCCCTTGAACAATTTGGTTTGAGGTGTTTTTACTCCCTCCCCCAGCACTGCCGGTTATTCCAGCCTTGGCTCAGTAAAAAGCCTCACAAAAGCCTGGCTCTACCAAGGCACACCTGACTTGGCTGGCAACTGCCACAGCTATTCCTGTTCCAGAGCCCCACCAGAGCCAGGCCTGGGGTCCTTCCATCCCAGCTGGCAGCTCAGCCATTCTCCAGCCCCAGGTCAGTAACCTGCAGCCTACTCAGTGCTCCTCTGTCTGAAACTGAAAGATAAATGCCCTTGAAATCTGAAGTAGCCATGATAATTTTATTTTCAACAGGAAAATGGACTGTTTTTTCCCCTTATCTAATTGATTAGGAATGTCAAATATTCTTTTCTGTGCACCGTGCATGCCTCTTATTTATGTAGGAAGCAGCTGGTCTAGGGATTGAGCCAAACACTTTTTTTTTTTTAACCAGAAAAAAATTAAGCTTTCTTTTGGGGCTGGGCTGGGGGTGGGGTGGGGTGCTGGGTGTCACTGTATTTCATTGAGAGTTGACAGATAGAATCCATCTCTCAGCTCTTCCCTCTGCGCCCTGACATGTCTCTGGGAAACACTCACCAAGTCCCCACTTCAAAGAAAACTGCAGGTGTCTGGGAGAACTGGGGCGAGGAAGGACTGCTGGGACACAGTCAGGCCAAGGGGATATTCGCAGCTCAGCAGCCACGTCTGGGTGCCTAAATGACATCAGGAAAAAAAACCAAACAACAAACACAAAAACCCAAAACAAAACCAAAAACCCAACTTGGCTTTTGTCTGGGTAGATTTCTGGCCACTTCTATTTCTGCACAGTTCTGAGAAGCACTAGATACAGCAGTTACTATCTAGAGGATGATATTAGCTTTACGTCCGCGTGACTCTAAGTAATTCCTCTCTGTAATGGGCTTAAAATGGAGCGTATGTTCTCATTTTTCTCAGTAGGCAGTTACGCTTCCCATCTGAAGTCATACAGCCTTAGACGGCATTTCAGAAAGTTTTCTTAGCAAGAGCCTGAAATTGCAGCATAGTTAGATTCGTTGCTGAGGAAATCTGATGGACGGATACAGCACCGTCTGCTTGCAAAACCTGACAGAAAGACAGGAATTGTAGTGATAGGACAGGGAGTAATGATTTTACATTGGAAGAGGGGAGATTTAGATTGGATATTAGGAAGAAATTCTTTCCTGTGAGGGTGGTGAGGCACTGGAACAGGTTGCCCGGGGAAGCCATGGATGCCCCATCCCTGGATGTGCTCAAGGTCAGGCTGGATGGGGCTTTGAGCAACCTGGTCTGGTGGGAGGTGTCCCTGCCCATGGCAGGAGGGTTGGAACTCGATGATCTTTAGGGTCCCTTCCAACCCGAACCATTCTGTGATTCTGTGATTTTATCAAATTGCATGAAGAGTGTCAACATGTATCTCCAGTAACACCTCTGGTCACAGAAGGCAAAAGCAGTGTCGAGTCACGCATTGGTGGATCACTGAGCTAGCAACCTTTCATTCAGCATAGGGTTGGCACCCTATTGTTGCAGAAGGTTTATACCTGAGTAGAAAGAGCTGGGAGATAACAAATAAATGGGGTAGTGTTTTATGTCTCCAAGTATTCACATGACTTTCGGTCACTCAGCTGTGGCTGAGGTCACCACCATTCCTTCCCACGTGCTGTGACATGGATCAGCTTGGAGGATTTTCATCACACGTCCCAGCCATGTATCTGCCTCCACAACCCAAATGGCATTGTGCGTTGTACTTTGCAGAGCAGCCACAAATGGGGTGCAAGCGAGGGAGAAAGCAGAACTAGAGATGGACTTTCCCAGTTGAAATAGCACATGACGGGTTGCTAGTGGAAGAGATTGTTCTGATAGTCACCTTGAAAATACCTCTGCCTGGTGAGCTGGCATGACACTGACACAGCTTTCAACATGCAAGGTGTTCCATGACCAGTCGAGCCCACCACTTATCTACATGAAGAGCCCGTTCACAGTAATATTGAGATGACTTGATGATCTTTAAGGTTCCTTCCAACTCTAACCATCCTATGATTCTACGATTCTATCCTGATGGAAGTATTCCTCTCTCTTTATCCTAGTTGTGAGGCATTTCCAAGAACCATTTCAAAGCTGAACTCCTGGTTGTCATTAGGGCTCTGGCCAGAACGACACTGTTCCTCAAAGCGGAATATTCAGCAGTAACTGAGCTGCTGAATGCTGCTCGACAGGCTCGTAGGGACAGGGCAGCTAAAAGGCTTGACTTGGCCTGGTCCGGCAGGGAACACTGGGGTTTGTTTAATCAGCTAGCCAAACAACCTTCAGCACCTGCTCCTGTAGCAGAGGAGGCAGAGCAACTAATGTTTTGCTGGATAAAAGTTTCCACGACGTTCTCACCGGCGAGAGGGAGACCTGCCAGCCGCGCTGCTCTCCATCCCCAAGACCTGCTCACAGAGGCTGACCCGGACATAGAGGCAAATACGGTCAACCTGGTTGCTCCCGCCAGGAGTGAGGACACACAGACGCAGTAATTTGGGTCAGATCTGGCTATTCCAGGTGTTTTTTTTCACTTGCGTTATCAGGAGCTGTTGAATTGCCAAAGGTTTGGCGGCTGATAAAAACGAGTGCTGTGCCAGATCCAGGGAAAACCCCAGGCTCCGAAGCAAGTTGCTAGCCCCAGCAACTCTTTCCTACATGTTTCAAGGTCCCCCAGGGACATATTCTTTGACAATGCCGTTGGAGGACGAGGCATGTTCTGCATGTTGAGCAAGCTGGATTTTGCTGAGGCAGTGGTTCCCATCATCAAATTTTAACACTAACTGTAGTCGTTAAATAAATCAAGACAGGAGCTTTGTTCCCAGACTTGCTGCTGCTTGTCATACACTGGCACATTGTTCTCCTGAGGTGGGATTCGCTGTGCTTGGTGTTTGCCAGCTAAAAATTAAGCACCTTAAATTGAGCTGACTGAAAATGAAGCAAACACTAGCAGCCCTTGTCTCCTTCTGTAGACAAGCAAGAGCGTTGAGCACTGCCACAGGATGATTCATCCCAACCTTAAAAAACTTAAGCCGGGGAATTAAGTTGCCTTCTGGACTTGCCCATTTCGCTCCGTTGACTATGGAGGGAGCTGAGACTTCAGCACCAATGTTGAGACACCTGCTGCAAGGTGAACCCCAAGAAGGTGAGCTTTATGCCCTGGTGAGTGGCCAGAGTTACCACCACACAGGGATGGGTTTGGGTACGTACGGAGGGTACAGCAAGCGGAGGGGAAGTACAAACACTTCTGCTGTGTGCTGCATTCCAGCTCTGCCCCAGTTTCCTTCCTGATGAGCTCCCACTAATCCATCTCCAAAACCCCTTTGACATGGCAAACCTTCACTGAGAAACTGGCTTTCACTGACTAAGAGGTCACCCTGACAGCTGATGGGACTGACCATGTACGCCCTGTAGCACCACCTTCTTCTGGGTGGGAGAAGGGCCGGCCAAAACAGTGCCAAGAAGATGTCACCTTCACAAGGCATTTATTGTTACCCAGAACACAAATCCATCACCTGGAGGCAGGACCCGGCGTTTGAGTCCAGACAATATGGGTAGGTGGGACCTTGGATCTGGCTTCTCTGGATTGCCTCAGGAGTGTCAGCGCACAAGGTCAATCATTGAAACAAATGAGTTTGCTCAACTTAGGGCGTCAGTGGACATGTACGTCAAATGCCTACCCACACCTGCCATCTGCTCCTCCACTGCAGAGTCTGTCCCTCTTTTCTGGTGCCAGGACAAGGCTGGCCAGCTGTGCACGCTGCTGGCTGAGTGCTGAGCCTTGTCCGTAACGGACAGGTGTCGTGTCTGCGAGCATCCCAGAACTGCCGGGTCCATCTTGCCCAGCAGCCCACGTCCTCATGTAAGAAAGCAGAAATCTGAGGAGACACTTTTACAGCTGAAATAATGCCATTTCGTGTACAAAGACCCGTTTTGACTTTTCAAAGGGAAACTCCTTTCTTTCTTGCACCTGCTATTTAACCAGAAATCCCGATAATCCTCAGACAGAGATATAGATCTGATCAGCCCCGTGAAGACTGTTGATTGACACCACCAACAAACGAGAGGTGTGGAGTCTCAGATGCTAGACATCTCAGGAAAGAAGTCAGAATAAACAAAAACAGTTTTGCTTGGATTCCTCCACAACACAGACGCTTAGATGCAATCAGTTGGGTGCCAGTGACACTGTCATCGGGGAGAGAAATCACGAAGGAAAGAAAGCTGAGCATGAGCCAAATGGGAACTGAAGAGTCAAGGTGCAAGCAGGAGGGGTTCCCCTCATCCCAGCCTGGAAGCCTGGCCAGAAATGTCATTAAACCTTTCACCCCATGCCTGATATATATGGTTTAGTTACTCTGTTTTATTTAATCTGATGATAAATTGACATATATGATATGACCATCATGATTAGCTTGCAGGGATGTCTTTACAGCTTGGGTTTAGCTACGTGGGGGTGGCCTGGGATGGCCACTTAGCTTACCTTGAGGAGATACTACCCTGCAAAACGGCTAAGCCTGGGTCACACAGATGGATGGGAGAGGTTGGGAGAAGTGCTGAAGAGCTATGAGTCCCTGCTGGAAAGCTTGGGGGTGAGCAGCAGATGGCTCCTGCTCCCCCGTGGTGCTGGGAATGGGTGATCCACGGTGGCGGGGATGAGCAGCAGCCCCAAAATGCCAATGCTGCCGTGACAGGAGTTGTCCGTGCTGACCGACTCCCAGGCAGCATGGGAGAAAAACAAAAACTGGCCCAAGAGAGCCTTGTTGCGAGAAGGAAATATTATTTAACGTGCATTGTGTTGGGAAAGGAAAACAAGAGTCCTGGCACTGGGCCAGGTCCATTGGCCTCTTTTTTTTTTCTCTTTTCTTTTCTTCTGGGCAATTGTTCTAGCAAGGGCAATTTTTTTTTTTTTTTTTTTTTTTTTTTGAAGGGGGGTTGTTTTTTGCTCTGTTGTGTTTTCTTTAGTGTTTTCGGAGTTGACAATGCATGGGGTAATTTCTCGACGCTCTTCCGGTGTTTTGGCACAGGGGCTGCCCGAGCGATTGGCCACGCTTCCTGTGGCAGAGATGCCACCGCCACGGCCACCGCCACCACCACCGGCCTGCAGGTTGCATCATCGGGTGAGCAGGGGCTTCTGGCCTGCCCCAGAGCCCTGGGGGGCAGGAGGGAGAGGCGGGAGAGCAGGCAGCATCGGGGGTGAGTCAGTGTGGAAAGGCAGCGCGCATTGCTGCGGGGTGACTCACCAGCCTTTAGGAAGAAAAAAAATAAAAAAATAAAAAAAATAATAAAAAAAAAAATTCCAGCCAAATTCTTTCGGGGAGGTAAACAAGGTCACACAGCGCGGCGAGATCCTGTTTACCTGAGACAGGACGTCTTTGCAGAGCCGGCACTGGAAGTCGGGGGACATGTGGACATGACTCAGGGTGGTCGATGTGGGGAGATGGGCGTGGGACCACTGCTTGGCTGGAGGGTCCTGGCTTCACCACAGCAAGGAGGGGACGAACCCCCACCGTGGGGCTGGAGGCTCCCCTCCGTAGAGGCTTTCCCTGCCACGCTGTGGCTCTGCCAGGAGGGAGAACAGGAGGCAAGGGACCACTGGGCGAGGTTTGTGCTGGCACTCGATGTCCATCTCCAGCCCTCCCTGGTGGCTCCAACCTGCTTCCAGCCTCCTGCCCGTACCTCATCACGAGCGGGCACTTTGCCCCCCGGCCCCACGAGGAAGCCCCGGTGGCCGCACGGTNGGGATTTCACATTCCTGGCATTCCTGCCTTGGCCAGCAGCGACTGCAAAACAGCCCAGTGGGGGTGGGGTGGAGGGATGGTACAGGGCACGCAGGGGTGGCCACCCTGGCCACCCGCACACCCATGCTTCACCTCCACCGTTGCCTCTCCGGCGAGCCCAGACATAAACGTCAGGGAGAGGGGTAAGCGTGGACCACCCTACCGTGGCTACCAGATTTCTAGATGGAAACAGCCCAGTCCTCTCAGTGTCTCCTCTTTCCCTGGCAGTCTTGGCCCCTTTTCCAACACCTGTTCATCGGTTTGACCTTCCCAGCTGTGTCCTGCAAGTGCCTTCTCTGACACTGCAGCCGTGCTCTGGTCCCACAGCAGGACACATTGGTGTGAATCCACGCTGAAGGTGTGAAGGGCACCTGCTGCAGGATGAAACGGTGAGGAACGTTGCCAAGTCCTTGTGTCCTGCCTTCTGTCACCTCAACCAACCAGCAAAGACTGGTTGGACTACTGCAAGGACTTTATACTCAGGTCTTGCAGTCTGGGGTTTCACTGGATGAAAAAGCCCCACTGGTTTGGTGTGCATGGGGAGCAGAAGATACCCTGTCCTGCACAGTTGAATTTAGCTCTCAGTAAGCACATTTCTCCAACGGCTTTCTTTTCCATGATCTCCAACCCCTCAGCCAGGCTGAGCTTCTCACCAAGACCAGAGATGTGAAAGATGCTCGGCCCTTCCCCTGCTCCCAAGGTGGCGTTGGGAACCAGCACGGTGATGGAGGAGCCCATGGGACACCCTCCTTCTGTTGGCACTGCTTCGTCTCTCAGGGCTGAGGAAAGCACCCACAACCCTGCTTCACCCCTCAAAAAAGCACAGAGCCTCAGGGTGCCCTTCAGCTGGATGCCTGGACCCATTCCCAGCCCTTCCACCCTTGCAGATGTGAGCCAGGTTCTCCAATCCAATTTAAATTGCTACAGCAATAAGAGCTCTTTTCTTTCTTCTTCTTTTTTTCCCCCTTTATTCATTGACACAACATACCAAACAGTGCCAATGCTGACCCTTGGCCAGCTCTCTGTCATGATGGTTTTTTCTCACGGACAAGAACCAAGATCCTCGGGTTCTTGCATAACCAGGTACTTGGGAAAAGAAAGATTTCTTTCTTTCTTTAAAACACACCCCTGTTCTGCCTCCTCCAGCTTCCCGCTTTCTCCTTTCACAACCTGGCGGGGTTTGGTGACTTTCTCAATGAAACAGGCGCATGTCGTAGCCCCATGGACTGGTCAAAAGAAGGAGACTCCCCGGCTCCCATCGCCAGCTGCAGACGTGTTTTGGTGGAAGGGGAAGGGACAGAGAGGAAAGAGGATGGTGCCTCTGGTCACGTGCAGAACCTCAGTTTTGAGGAACTGAAATCATGTTAAATCTGCAAGATTTCAAACAAACAAACAAACAAAAAAAAACCAAACCCAGGGATGCTTCTGCATTTTAGGAAGCGGTCGGTGCAGTCATGCCCCTGAGGCCTGGGCAGGCTTGCGGGAGGCTCTCGAGGGAGTCCTGGTGATAGCCCTCCCTGCAGCCCTTAGGGGAAAATTGGGGCACACGGGGTGTAGGTTCTGTGTATTTCTTTAGAGCCTTTTTACTCCCCCACTGGAAGGGGACCAAGCCATGTTGCAGAAGAGCACTTGGTGCAGGACAAGGCAAAGGAGGCTTCTGCGGCTTTGAACTCAGTCCCCAGTGCTGTGCAGGAGCTCCACGAGGAGCTCCATTTCTTCCTACATTCCTTAATTTTAACTTGTTTGCAAACAGCCTTTTACATGTGCAGGGGAGGAGAGCTCTGGTATTGGGGAAAGGTGGGAAGATTTTGGACAACATATTGACAAGCACTTTATAAACAGGTGTAGTGACCCAGTGTCCATAGAAGGAATGGTGTCACAGTCTGATACTCGCTGGCAAAGCCTGTCCCAGCCCAATATTGCTTGGGAATGGGCATGCGTGAGTCCCGTGCTGCCCAGAGCAAAGGTCCAAAGATCAGGATCTTAATGCGAGGAACAAAGCTCTAGTTGCTCAAGGACTACAGCCCTGCCCAGAGCTCCCAAACAACCCATGTCCTTGGGAATGGGAAAACCCCAACAGAGATTTGCTGGACTCCCAGAGGATTACAGCCTGGATGACTAAACCTGTTAGGTCACCCAAATGATCTGCTTCCTTTTATGGTCAAAATCAAGTGTCAGAATCACAGGTTTCCTCTTTCCTCAGAACCGAGCTTTCTCGATACCACAAAGCCTTCTTGCAATGCTAAAATTAAATGTCTGAAAGCACATGCACAGTGTTGCAATCTTGCTGCTTTGCTTACTGGTCTGTGTAATGCATGAGTTGAGTAACAAACAATAGAGGTTGGAAATAGCCAGGACCGAGATTTCCTCTTTCAGTTGCAGAATTGTTTCCTTGACTGGTGCGTGCTTAAGCCAGGTGGCAAAATGCTTGCCCCGACCGAGTTTCCTGGCAAGCAGGAGGGGTCTTTGGGTGAGGGGTGGAAAGGAGTGAAAGAAAAGGTTCCCAAAAAGCAACTCCTGTCTTTCCTGGGCTTAGCTTCACCCTATTACTCTTTCTTCACAAGTTCGCTCTGTCTCTCAGTAGCCGGTTCTTGCAGCTCCTCACAAAATTCTCAAGCCCGTTTTCAAAGCTGTGGATGGGAACTATAGCCACCCCACATGAGCGATGGAGACCTGAGATGCAGATACCCATACCTAGAACATCTCTGATACTGCCAGCACCTCTCCCATCCAGTGACACATACCCCAGGGAGCCAGGTCCCACCAGCCCTGGGGAGCATCAGAGCTTGTTGGTGTCCCAAATTGAAGTACTGCAGTGACTGTTGGCACCCCCTCTCTAGCCCACAGTAAGTCTCAGGTGGTGCCAGCTTCATCTGAGCATAGGCATCCATATCTCATCACTGTTTCCCTCCACTCCAGTTCAACAGAGACTCGTTGCATTTGAGGTTCAGGGCCCATCTGCCTTACCCATGGCTCAACGGGAGGCCTGGCAGGGAACTTGTCATGTCCTGGTCTCCAGGGTGACCACCAGCCCATTGAATGCAGGTGGGGAGCTTGCATGGAGCTGCTCTCCTGGATGCTGTAGACTCAGCTGGGTGTTTCTGGTCCCGGTTGGGCAAGTACAGGCACCTACACATACGTGTTCCTGCTTCCAAAAGCCCCAACCACTTCAGGTCTCTTCCAGACCCTCGTGTCTGTGTATTATCTGGCTAAAATGTCTGTCGCATTCAACTGTTGTGACCCAGGAAAAGGACGCCAGGCTGGGAGGTGTAAGGTGGCTGCTTGTCAAGTTTGTGACATGTTGGCTTTGTGGCCACAGACCCCACAAATGCCAAGGACGGTGACAGCAGTGATGATGTCCTTCTCCAGCCGCACCCACAGCGCAGGTGAAGAACCGCGGTGGGCACGGCAGTAACGTGCCAGCTCCCACCGTTTGCTGCCCCAGGGCCTTCGCTTCCTGGATGGGTGTTCCCATGCATCCAGATTCCTTCGAGGTTTGGTGTTGGTTTTTTTTTTTTAATCCAGGTTCATAAATATTCATGTTTTCCAGCTGGCAAAAATCCCCTGTTGTGGCTGGTCTTCCTTAGGGACCAGAGGCGGATCAACCCCTGCTCTCCCTCCCAAAGGCAGTGGGAAGCTCCAAGTCCCCTGAGCTTCTCCTACACCCATCCACCCAACCCAGCCCTCCTTCTAAAAGGAGAAGGAGCTCCTTAACCCAAACCACCCCAAACAGCTAACCTCTTAGGATGAACTTGCAGTCAAATATCCAACCCCCCAATGGCTGGGTTAGAAGGGAGGGAAGGGAACGGGGTTCAGCTCTGGGTTTGGGGACTGCACCTGGCTCCGCATCTGCGTTCAGAGAGGGAAACCGGGGCAAGTTTTCTGTCCCACTCGGTTGCAGCATCTGGTTACTCCTTCCTGGCCATGAGCTTTGAAACCATCTACAAAACCTGAGTAAATAAATAAGTACAACAATAGGTCACAGTTTACCCGGTGGGACTATCCATGGAAAAGGGAAAATATGTATCATGGGGAAAAACCACAAATCCTGTTCAGCTGCTCCTTGCTGTTTCATTTAACGCACTTGAAGGCAGCCAGGCTGGCAAAATGCTTCATTTGATTACCGGGCTGTTCACACCGGCCCTGGTGCAATGAAGAGAGTCTCATCCCAGCCAAACCCCAATGCAAAGAGCACCCATTTCAGTCCTTTGACAACAGCCACGCTGCTGTTCATCCACACTGGCCACAGGAAAATAATTAGTAGATTCCAAAGCTGGTGGGATGCTCTGATGTATAGCGGCTCCCCCATTCCTCCCTGGGGACAAACCTGCACCACTGGCCACCCGCTGGCCATCCACCTCACCGCAGCAGGTTCTGGTCCTGCCCTTCATGGACCTAGATCCTCATCTGAGTTTGTGCATCCTCCTGGGAGGGAGCTTCTCCTTCTCCCAGCCTGGGATCCTCTGAAGTGGGGTCCCCTGCAAAAGAAAGGTGCTTTCCCTCTTCGTTCTGCAAGCCAGTGCTGCCTCAAACTTTCCAGGGCAAGGCTATGCTGATATTGTGGTGTTTTGTCCATGGCCACTAAGTTTATGGGACACCAGGGAGACCCCCGGCTTTTCCTCCCCTCCCCCTCTCCACACAAGCATTTTGTTTTTCTTCTTGATTAGCGGAAAAAAATCCTGAATCTGTCAGAGGGAAGGAAGGTCTTTTCTCTCTCTTTTTTTTCTCTCTCCTCAGTCAATTATTGGACTACAAACAATTTCCATCATCACGGTGAAACACTTTTTCCACCTAAATAACACCTCTGCAGGCTTTAAAGGCGCAGGCCCCTTTGCATAGACCCCCCTGCCCCGAGAGGTGTCCTCCAGGGGCCACGCTGGAACGGGAGGGAGGTGGCTGTCCCCTCTCCTGCTTTACCTGGACATGCAGAGCCAGCTCGGGGCTTGGGGCATTGCAGGCACCTCACAGAAAGACAGGCACCTCCCAGGGCTTTTTCTCACAGACATCAAACCAGCGTGTGCTGGGTCATGGCAACCCCCCCTGCTCCTTTCTGGAGGCAACTAATGCCCCTGCAATGCCCAAATGTCATCTCTCCCGAGTGCCCCACTAACCTGACGATGCCCATGGAGCCCGCTGACATCCACAGCATCCCTCCAGAACCTCCTTTGCACCTCACCTGGCTGAGCTCTGCTGCCCCCTGTGCAGCCCTGCCTGCGCTGGGGGACCCCAGCCCCATCCTGCTGGAGGAGAGAGAGATCATCCCACCAGGCACCCACTGCTGAGTGCCCTTACAGCGCCCTACGTAATTCGGGCAGCCAAAGCTCTTGTGCGGGTATGTGGCGTGGTTCACATACGACCCCATACATATACACAGGGCTGTCTGTATGCTGGACCCTCACAGGGCAACATCTGACATTGCTGGGGGAGAAGAACCCCTACGGGACATCCAGAGCCCTCTGGCTAGTCCTCTCCTGCGTGCCCTGGGCTGTGACCAGGCGTGTGTGTCTGAATAAGGGCTTGTCTCTCAGAGCACACCTCGGTTAACCAGACCTTTTCCTGAGCTGACCTCATTCGCTTTTCTCTCCAACGTCATCACTTGCAGCCGCCTCTGCGCTGCAGGGACCAGCAGAAGCTAACACCTTCCCCTCTGCTCTTCCCTGGGTCTGCGCTGGGATTCATCCCAAAAAACGGTTTCTCCTCACGTGGAAAACACTGGAGCAGGTCCTGTGTTCAGGGAGCAGAACTTGCCTTCAACTGACTGCGTTGGCCAGTGGTGGTATTTGGGAACTTGGGAGTTTCCAAAGCTGCTGGGGGAAGACCTGCAGTGGAGCAGCTTGCCCAGCATCTCTGCACCATCTGTCTTTTATTTTTGCAGCACATGCAAAAAA
>VZRU01009998.1:0-22441 GCA_013398155.1 Pedionomus torquatus | reverse complement strand
TTTTTTTTTTTTTTTTAATATCAGCCATCTCAAGTTCTTGCTGGACTTTAAGTCAAGCCCAGCCTGCATGTCTTTGCCTTCTGCACCCAAAGACTACCTTCTCCGTGCATGGGCAGTGTGCCACTCCAGGGCAACTCTCCTGAGCTCACACAGGGCAAATGGGGTCCAGGAGGTCCCCACAGCCTTGCATTGTGCCAGAGGGGGCTGCCCACACCGCTCCCTCACACCACGCAGAACCTTCCTCACTGCGTTAGGACTGTCTAACACAGGGTGTGCATTCGTCAGCCTGAGGTACGGCAAGGGGATGCAGTCTCCTGTGCACACCTCTGATGAAAATTTGATTAAAACATGCAAAACCTTTTGCTTTCTTCATGTTGCCCCTGAAGGGATTCCCCGAAGGCATTGCTTTTCTTCTCCTATCCTCTTTTTTGAGGAAAGGCGCTGGGCTGACTGCCCTGATCCCTAAGGTCCAGAAGTGATGAAGGAGCTCACATCCCCCTTTCCCCCTGCCGCCAACCCACCAAGATAAACCGAAGGCCTGTTGCGATAGGACGAGGAGCAATGGACTTAAGTTGGAGAAGGGTAGATTTAAGTTGAATATTTGAAAAAAATTTCTTTACACTGAGGGTGGTTGAACACTGGAACAGGTTGCCCAGGGAAGTGGTTGAGGCCCCTTCCTTGGAGATATTCAAGGCGAGGCTTGATGAGGCCCTGGGCAACCTGGTCTAGTTGAGGGTGTCCCTACGACTGTGGGAAGGCTGGACTAGATGACCTTTGGAGGTGCCTTCCAGCCTGGAGGATTCTATGATTCTATGATTCTGTTTGTGTGAGCAGCTGGAGACAGTGTTCATCACACACACCTCCCGAACAAACACCGCTCCCAGGTCTGAAAAGGGGCATGGTGCAGCAAGATCTCGTCCTTTCCACTGAAGAAGCCAATCAAAGATTCTTTAAACAAGGATTTTGGTACCTTTGCTACATCTCAGTCTTTCTGCCATCCCTCTTCTCATTCTTCTTCCCGCCACCCCCTGGTTATTTATGGCCTGGATCTGGACTTGTCTTAAATGAGCAGAAAATAATAGCACGCTGGATGCTTCTGGCAGAGCTTGTCTGCCACAGCGACTTGGACTTGACTTCAGGCCATGGATCTAGGTGGTTGGCTCTTGCTTTGAGAGGTGTCCTACAGGATTTTGGCATCATTGGTCACTGGATGTGTATGCTGTGAGTTAGACCCCTCCGGACACCCCAGCCTCCCAAGTCAATCTGCTAGGCATCGGTCCAAAGCAGGACACACCGGACTGGCTGGTTTTGGACCTGGTAGTTGTTGGCAAGCCTGGGCTTCTCTGCATCGCCCCGGCCCCACGTCGGGCATGCCTCAAAGTTTGGGAGTTGTTTGATTTCGGTCTTAATCTCCTCCAGTGTCTGAGCCACAATAGAAGGTCAAGTCAGACGTAAAGGCCGGCTCCTGCCGCTGATCCGGAGTGACTACGAATAGGTCAAACTTATCTTGAGAAAACACAGCTCCAGGAATGGCAAGGGGAAGGCTGTCAATCTGTCTGGCCTCTCTTTCTCTTTCCCCCTGGCTCCATCCCACAGGAGCCTCTGCAGGAGCCTCTGTGGGGTTACCGGGGCCACTGGAATCTCAGCAATGCTGGTCAAACAAAGCCCCCTCTGGTGACAATAGCTCCTTCCTTCCTTCCTTCCCCATTCCTTCTTCTACCTCTTCAGCTCTCACACGTTCACAGAGCTGCAGCCGGGCCCTTCTAGAAGGTCCTGAGTAAAACCCCCCTCCTCCTCAGCCATGCAGGGCAGCCAAGTGGGTGTTTTTGGAGAGAAGGGGTGTCCCCGTGATGCGACTCCACTTGGGAACAGACATTTTTACATCTCTGTCTGTGGCTGAGGGTGTGGTTTCAAAATTGGCGCGAGTCACTTGGAAAAAAGCTTCTGGAGAAAGTGGCTCTGCTGCCTTCTCCCCTCTCCCTCCAGCTCTGCCTTCCCCCATTTCTTTCCCAGTTTGTTCATTTTTTGCTAGGATCGTTTTCTGCCAGATCGGCTCCAGCTTGCCACCCTGCTACCTGCTCGCTGGTGTTGATGTAGGAAGCTGGAGAAGGCATGGCCAGGATGGAGGCACCAGCTGGCAGCAGAAGCTTAGACCAGTGGAAACCAATCCTGAAAGCACCCCTTCCCCATCCCTCTCTCTTCACGGCGTAGAGTATCCCTGCAGTTATTTGGAATGTGTGTATCTGTAGCTTTGCCTCCACTCAAGGGAGGTTCCACACATCTCCAGAATGCCATCTAAGCGTGTGCGGGGAAATTTTTGCTGTATGATTTCTTGTGTGGGAGTGGATGTCGTGCAAATGGCCCGAAGGTTCTCCATGCACTCGGGTGTGTCCCCATATCCGTGCCTGTGGCATCATCTGCGTTTCTTATGTGAGGCGGCCCCACGCCACAGCACAGCTTTGCCTTTTCCTTGCCCACACGGAGTTTTGACAAGTTTTGGAGCTGGGAACCAAACTCACATGAGCTACTCTGTTCTTCTGGGTCTTGGCTGAGGGAAGCAAAGCTGGAAGAAGCATCAGGATTGCTATAACCCACTGTCTTCTCCCCCTCCTCCTCAGCCTAGTTCCTGACACAATTCCTATATAGGACAAGTTTCTCTTGCAATCAACTGCTAGGTTAATGAAACCCTGAATTAACCCCCCTTTTCTCCCCCCTCTGCAGGGAAACCGTCCCAGTGGGCAAAGCAAAGTTTGGGTATCTGTTATCTGCTCCAAGGGAGGCACGTTCCCAAGGACACGTGTGGGAACTCTGGTTGGAGTGACCTGCGGGGACAGGACTGGTTGATACAGACCTCTAAACCCTGCACATGTGTGAGAAGGGACACTCACTGCCCTCCTCAAGGATGGCAGGAGGAGAGGGAGGCAGAGGTGGGATTGTGTAACTGGGCTTTCTCTCGCCCGACAGACAGCAGATAATGGGGCAGTGGCTGCTAAAGGCATGAGAGCTTTCAGGCATTGCCTGGAAAAGTGTTTTTGCCAGCCCCAGACAGGCTGGTTTACTGGTGGTCTGGAGGGGGACCTGGCTGCGTGGCTCAAACAAAATAATTTGGAGAGAGGCTGCTTCCTTGCTTTGTGAGATTTTTTTACCCAGGAGCAGAGCTAGTGCAGGGCCACTCTGCCTGCACGCTTGGCCAGGGGTGGTGAGCGCCTTTTCAAACCTGCTGATGCTGAACTAGTAGGTGCATTTTTTCTAACGTGGTGCCTTTCTTCAGTTAAGGGTTTGCCCTGAGGTTCCTTCCTGACTCTACATGTTTCCAGAGACATTTTCTGCCTTTAGGACTGATGGAAACTACCAACCTAAAGACTTCAGTGTATTAATACTCTGTGTTTGTTTTCCTACCTTTTCTCGTGGATTGAGGGGTTGCAGCTTAGCTCATGGTGGGGCCCTCTGCCTTTTATATTCAAGCTGACACGCTAAAGGAGCAGGCTCCCCTCTCATTTGCACCTCTGCTGTATCCCAGATCTGGAGTGATGCTGGCCTCCTTCTGCTGAGGGACTGGGCTTGTCAGGAGCCGGCTCTGGTCCTGCTCTAGCTCCAAGCAGGGATGCAGCAATGGATCACAATGACCTGTGATTTTTGCGGAGAGATAGTGCTGGGTATAAATGCCAAACTTGGACTGATGTTTCTGTAAAAATGCCGGCAAACTGGAAGGGGCTTGGGGGGGGGGGAGGGAGCACAAGTTATACAGAACAGATCCTTTAGTCCTCTCAGGCACTAGCAATAATAGCAACAATAGTAATATTCATCATCATCACAGCATTCCGATATCAATTTCCATCTCGCAATTTCTGTGTGTGCACTGACTCATATATTTTCCTTGGTGAGACAGGGGGGGGATTGTTAGGCCGTGGCAGATGTGGGGAAGCAGACATCCCAAGCTCCACGGCAGTCGATAAATCGGTCCCTGCCCACTGGTGCCAGCACCCCGAGACTCTGTGTTCTGAGTGTCTACTAAAAGACGACCACCCTGTCACGGCAGCCTAGCCACAAAGGACTCGGTGTATCAAAGTAGCCATCTCTCTGAAAGTATTTGAGATTATTTTTTTCCCTAGCAAAGCTGTTATGGTGTGTGGGCACATGGGAAGGTATTTCCCACCGCTGTAAGCTCCTGAAGCCACGATATGGACCTTAATTTCCAGAGCTGAGGCTCTGGCATCCCGCAGTGGGACTAAATCAGCTAAGAAGCGTATCTAACCACGGAGCCATCCGTGTGACGCATGAGCCACTGAGTTCAATGAAAGGCAGGCTCGTGGCTAAAGCCTTTTTCCCAGGCCAGCCTCCCCCGCTCCCAGCTGTGCTGGGCAGGACCCTTCCTTGCAGCGATGGGACCGTTGCGTCTGCAGCTCCGTGTCATCGGCTGCCCGGATTCAATAGCAGCCATTGTCCCCAGGAAAGGTCACCCAAACCAGGCACGCAGACGGCAGCGAGCGTGGAAGCTGCTGCTGGAACAACTGAGCATGGGGAAGGGAAGCAGGGGCAGAGGGCAGAGGGGACTGAGGAGGTGGAAGGAGCAAGGACGTCGGAGGACGTCTGAGTTGCCTCCTGCTCGGGGGGAGGCTTTGGGTCTGTAAGTACTGAGGAATCAGCCGATTTCCACAGAGTTAAGCTTGTGTTTGTGTGGGCAGCACCTGAACCCTGGCTGGGAAATGTCTAACACTAGAACACTCAAGGTTTTCCTAGGCAATCTGCTTTTCCCATAACTGGCTGCGCTTTCCTTTTCTTCCCATCTCCAGCACAGCACTTGCAAGGTTTAATGGCTTTAGCACCACACCTACAGCAGACATCATCTAGTCTCCTCTTACATGTCTCAGTCCCCAGACAGGTGCTGTGATTTAGTATGTCTGACCTTGTGCTGTGTGACATAACAAAGTAATGTCCTCTGCATGGGATCTCGTCACCTTTATTGCCCCAACAAGATGCTGCTTTTGCAGTCCCAGGGAATTTTACGCCCGTTCACCGAGACCTTCTCTCCCCAGCCTGTTAATGTTGGGTCGTTTTCTGCTTCTTACTGAAGCTTCACAAATGAGTGGGGCTGAAGCCATTCTGGCAGTCATTTTCTTTCCCCTCATCCCCTCTCTCTGGAAAACACACTGGAATTTCGCTAACAAATATTCCTCCGATTTCACGATCAGATGTCTGGGCCGTGAGTCCCACCCTGGTTTCTGTAGCACGGCGTCTACCAGCCCAGGGTGGGCGTCTGCCTCCACCAATTCCTGCCTGTGAGGATATCCATGAAACCACTCACAAAGTCAAAGCCATTTCTAGCATTTTTTCCTAATCTATTCATAGTTCTGTAGGGCTTTAGTCAATGCTTGGAAGCATATGCCATTTGGTGATCATCTTGCATTTGAACAGCTGCTAATCTCTGCAAATTTGCATTCACCAGGGTTTTTAGCCTCCTTGTTAATCTCAGGGCATTTGGTTTTGGGGTTACTATAACAAGTATTTTTTAATTTTCAAAAGCAGTTCTCATTATCAGAGGGATCACCCTGGGACAATCATTCTCCAGGGAGAATAGAATGGAGATGAATTAGAGACGCATTTAATTTTAATTCATTTAACATGCCCAGGATGAGCTGGAGGGTGGGCAGGGTGGTAAGGGAGAAAGAAAAGTGAGAGCAATTTGCCCCCGGCTACCTGTTGAGAGAAGCCTGGCTCATTATGTTATGAGGCATCCTCATTTAGTCAAGATCACAGGCCTGGTTTTTGCCCCAGACCCTGTGGAACCTCACTGTGCCCCTGGATATGTCTGCAAATCTCCATGAGGCTCCTCCATTTTGGGTTCCTTCTTCCCAAACTGTCCGCTCCCAATCTTCTCCCTGTCCTTCTTCTGCCAGGCAGGAACTAAGAGGGGGATGGCAGAGCTACTTTTCCAAACTCTGCCTGCAAAAGAAGGTCCACCAGAGCACGCTGTCAGCAGGAGACCCCAAGAGAGTCGACGACGCAGTACAGCTTGCGCTGAGCTGGTAAAGCCTCCAGAGCCCAATTTCCCCTGGCTGAACTTGCTTAAACCTGCCCTTGCATTCTGCCAGGCTTCTTTAGGTTGGCACAGTCTCTTCTTCAACGAAAAAAGTAAGGGGACTTTCCCAGGCATCCTACTTTAGTGGTACCAAAAGGACTGTTCTCAGGTACGAGTGTCCCTCTGCCCCCAAGCCGGGCTTGGCTCTGCAAGGAGCTTTGGTGGCTGCTGCTATTTGGGTCAGAGTTCCTCTCTTTGGCCAATTTCTTCTTCAGTCTCCAGTTATGACTTCTGGTCAATTTTGTTCCAAATCAGCACACCAGCCACAGGCATTTCTAAATTCTCAAGACCTTCAGAAACAATCTTCTGTGAGATGCCTCAGCTACCCAGAGAAGGGTCCATGCAACCTCCAACATGAGAAAAGAGAGTGGAAATATTTGCGTTTTCTTTTACTTTGGCTCTACAGAGATTTTGTCCCCCATCCCTGGGCTGAATGTACTCTTTTATTTTGATTGCCCTATGACCGCTTCTTCAGCAGTTTACCTCTGCTACCTAAAATCCAGAGCACTATCAGAAAAGGACCAAGCAGCAAAAGTAAGTATTTTCTTGAATATAGCCATAATCCTCAGATCCTGCTGCCAAAACAGAGTTGTTTAGAGCCATTTGAGATGTCTTAGGCTATCTGAGACACATGAAGGGGGCTGGCAGATCTGCCACGNGAACTAAGAGGGGGATGGCAGAGCTACTTTTCCAAACTCTGCCTGCAAAAGAAGGTCCACCAGAGCACGCTGTCAGCAGGAGACCCCAAGAGAGTCGACGACGCAGTACAGCTTGCGCTGAGCTGGTAAAGCCTCCGGAGCCCAATTTCCCCTGGCTGAACTTGCTTGAACCTGCCCTTGCGTTCTGCCAGGCTTCTTTAGGTTGGCACAGTCTCTTCTTCAACGAAAAAAATAAGGGGACTTTCCCAGGCATCCTACTTTAGTGGTACCAAAAGGACTGTTCTCAGGTACGAGTGTCCCTCTGCCCCCAAGCCGGGCTTGGCTCTGCAAGGAGCTTTGGTGGCTGCTGCTATTTGGGTCAGAGTTCCTCTCTTTGGCCAATTTCTTCTTCAGTCTCCAGTTATGACTTCTGGTCAATTCTGTTCCAAATCAGCACACCAGCCACAAGCATTTCTAAATTCTCAAGACCTTCAGAAACAATCTTCTGTGAGATGCCAGAGAAGGGTCCGTGCAACCTCCAACATGAGAAAAGAGAGTGGAAATATTTGTGTTTTCTTTTACTTTGGCTCTACAGAGATTTTGTCCCCCATCCCTGGGCTGAATGTACTCTTTTATTTTGATTGCCCTATGACCGCTTCTTCAGCAGTTTACCTCTGCTACCTAAAATCCAGAGCACTATCAGAAAAGGACCAAGCAGCAAAAGTAAGTATTTTCTTGAATATAGCCATAATCCTCAGATCCTGCTGCCAAAACAGAGTTGTTTAGAGCCATTTGAGATGTCTTAGGCTATCTGAGACACATGAAGGGGGCTGGCAGATCTGCCACGGGACTTAGTGGAGACCAACACCCGTCTGGAGCAGCAGCTGGAGGCCAGGCAGGATACGCTACTGCATCTACAACGAAACCAGATACCAATATTTGGGCAACTGCAGCAAACCACAGCCGAGTGAGTTGCAAGTGCATCCCCAACTCGAAGGAAACAACCTCAAGACGAATAAAAATGCAAGAGCTGAATAAACATGGCACTACCAAGCCTTGTGAGCACCCTGTCTTCTCTGCCAAATCAAATCGGGTTCTTGCACTAACACGGAGTCGTAGCTGCTTGTCAGTGCTGCAACAAAATAATTTCATCCCCGCTCAGGCTGGCCATCTGTTCACTCTTTGGATTCACATGATTTTATACCGTAGTTCTGTAACCTGATGATCAATAGCTTTGCCATTCCTGGCAGCTGGCGTGCTGCATAAAATCTTTCCCAAGTGCTCTTCTTACATGAATGGGTGGAAGGAGCCTTGAAATTTCACGATGATGTTGACCAGCAGTTTCTTCCTGCTGCCGCCGGAATGGGAGACGGGTCTCCACCGTCTCTGCCTCTCCTGCATGTGGTGGCACGGACTGGTTGGGCACTTCTGCCTGCCCTTGAGGACCTCGCTGCTATAGGGGCACCTAACCACCTGCGGCTACCTCCTCCCACCCACAGCCAGCGAGCTCAACCCGCTCCGCTTCTGCTGGAGGTTTAATTGACTTTGGTCACAGTGTAAGCGCGCGGGGGTGATAAGAGCCAGAGTGTTATTCCTCAGCCTCAATTACATGACACCGATCAAGGTTGCGGTGAGTTATATCCCCGTCACGTGTTTTGGGCCACCATGCGCTGCCCGTGCTGGCTGCCCAGCTGAGCGTGTGCTGGGTCTGGCACAAAACCGTGGCACCCTCAAAGCAAAGCAAGGAGCTCACTGTTCCCTGGAGGATCTCTGGTGTGTTTGAGAAGGGATGCAAAACCCAAAGGCGTGGTGGGGGGCACTCAGGTGAGGGCAGAGGTGCAGGTATGGAGGGGAGCATGTGTTTAAGGGTGCCTGGTGAGCCGCGAGGCAGGGAGCTCGGTGGCCAGGAGCCCCCGTTGAATCCCCATGTGTCCGGGGGTAGGGGAGGAGAGGCCCCCTGAGGAACAAGAGAGCATTGAGCTGCTGCCGTATCTCTCCGGGGCGAGGGAAGCGGAAAGACGATAAGAGCCCTCTCAGATGAGGAATTCCTTCTCACTTTCCCCTTTCTGTTTACCTTTCATCAGAGATAACACAAATCTTGGGCACCTCACCGGGACGCCGAGCTGCCAGCACGAGAAGGGAAACCCACAACCACCCCTGTGTGTCGCCCCCCCCGGGCACATGCCCATGCCTGGCACTTTCTCTGGTGGGCTCCCACAGGAGCAAACCTACCGTGGCCTTCTCTCCTTCCCCCCCATCTGACCTGTGCCCTCAAGTCCCCTTGCGCGACATCCCATCGATTGCCATCTGGAGCTGTAAGGTGAGGAGGAGTTCGGAAAAGGGGTATGAGATTAGGGGCGGTAAAGCCAAGGCTGATAAAGGTGGCAGAATATTTGGGTAGTGTTTCGCTGTGGTGCTACCTGCCTGGGAGGGAGTGGGGAGTGTCTGAACACCTGCCCATGCTGTCTCCAGCCTAGGCTGCACACAATGTACCGTGGGTTCCTCCTGGCTCTCAAAGTCTTTGAGCCCTCTGTCTGCATCACATGGTGGTTGTCTTTCCAGCTACTGCTGCCTTCTCTCTGCTGGCCCTTCCAGGTCTCACAACCCACTGCTGGCTGTTCAGCACCTTCCCATAATGGTGATGGGCCATTTTCACACTTGTGGTACCAACCACAGACCTGCACCAGAGCCAGGCTGTAGAGTACCATGAGCCACTTGGAGAATCCACGATAACTCAAACCTGGCAGCATAGGCAGGCCAAGGAGAGCAGCCAAGGACCAATACCACTGATGGTGGCCAGCTGGAGGACCACCAGCACAAGCTCCTGCAGGCTGTTTAGCAAGGCCATGTTCTTAATTCTCAGAAGCCCTGAGTCTACCTCCTGCCTCCACAGATGTGACGAGTTTGAAATGAGCAGAGGTCTGTAAGGAATGCCCTAGAGGAGCAGTCTTATGAAACCCCAAGTCTCTTCTATAACTACCTGAACCACCCCCAGAAGAAGAGGCTGATTTCCAGATGCCTTTCCTAAATCCAAAGACGACCAAGCTGACTGCTTAGTCCAATCCCCTTTTCACTTGCCCTGCCTGAGACTGTCCAGAAAATCTTACTTGCCAAACCTTTTCCCCGGCCTCCAGCTGTTGTGGCTGTGATGTCTCCAGTGATGGATCCTAGCAATGTGGCACAGTGAGGTACAAGCGCGTTATGGGGTCAGCGGGAGCTCTCTGAGAGATGGGAAGAAGAAAGAAAAGTTGCAAGCAGCTGGACCCAGCGAAGCTCAGCCTCTTGCCAATTTTCTCCAGAGAGGCTCAGCTGTACAGTGCTCGGGAATCCCAGAGCATGACTGGACCTGCTGGTTGCCTCCTCAGCAGATGTGACTGACAAACAGTTTGGCTGGAGATCTGGGTTGTGGTAGTGCCCCAGCTCCACACCTTCCTGCCTACACCCTCTTGCCAACAGCAGGGAGATTGGCTGTTTGCTCTGACAGTTCAAGAGGAATAACCTGCCAACTCTTCAAGGTAGGCATAGACATTAAGGCCAGGGTCTACCCATTCCTGTGAAGAAGCAAATGAAGTAAAAACAACAAAAGGCTGGATGATGGAGCAAGAAGGCCAAAGCATGGAGATGATGTTTTATCTGTGGCCTGGGCACAGACCCTTGGAGCAGGAGAGGGATCCTTTCCCTGTCCAGAGCAGGAACTAGGAATGGCCCTTTAGTGCTGGAAAAGACTGCAATCCTTTTAGGAAGGGACTCCTGAGCACAGTTTCCAGTGAGAAGATTTGGAGATTTCTCTGTTCTCTGGGGTCCCCAGCCTGTGCCCAGTCCTCTGTGGTGCTGCAGCTGGGACATACACGCTGGGATGCCCAGGGATGGGCTGCTGGTCCCTCAGCCATCCCAGCCTCTGATTCATTTATGCTATTTGTTGCCAGTCCTTGCCAAAGGGAAGGTGGAGGAGAGCACTGGAAGAGCGGGTGACTCATCCTCAAAGCCCAGGTGGCTGTCCTAGCTGAGGGACACCTGAGGGCTTCCGGCACGGCAGGAAAATAGTAGGAAAGGCAAACGTTCCCAGAGGAGCCATGCAAAATAACCACAGGAGAACAAGGGTTTCCCTGCTGCATTGTGTGCCTCCGCATCTGGGAAACTCATCAAGCCCAGGCGGCAGAGTGAGCTCATAGCCAGGATGGGAAGGCAAACCCACAGGCTTTGTCTGCCCTGAAGTCCCCTCCAGCCACCGCTTTGGCTCCCTGTTGTGCCACCGATGCTGGTTGCTGAGTTACTACCTCCTTCTTCCACCATGAGGGCGTCAAGGAGATGCTGTGGCATCACCTCAATCCATTCATGGTAGGATGAGGAGGTAAGATGATCCTCAACAAGCATGCTCTTGAAGGTACAGGCACACCTTTAATAGTGCAATCACCTCCCTGCCATAGCACACCCCTGTGCTAACACCTCCAGAGACCAAGTGCTTGGGGGAAAGTGGGAGGAGAGAGCACTCAGGAAAGCATAAAGAAGGGAGGAGGCCGAAGAAGGTATGGATGAGGGCAGAGGAGAGGGCGGTCTGGACAAGGGGAACTGGAGCCAGCCAGAGAAATCTTGGGGCTGGGTTTTGGAGAAGTAGGTGAGATGGAGGTGGAACCCCTGTTAATGAATACTGTATGAGACCTGGCAATTGAGATAGATCGTACAGCAAGATTAGAGGTCATGGAAAGTGTATTACAAACCCTGCATTGCTTTTATTCACTGGAGACTGTTGGAAAAACAAGCAGGAAGGCAGCACAATGGGTCCCCCAGCTACGGACATCTCAGCACACATTTGAAAGACAATGGGGAAAACGATTAACTCCAAGAGTCCTCTATCCTGTCTCCAGTAAGATGCATGCCTTGTTTTGCCTGGCTAGGAACTATGGATCAAACGGACAATGCCAATTAAAAAAAAAAAATCTCAGAAATTTCTTCAGGGGGGAAAAGGGGGTGGGGAGAGGGGAAGAATGACGCAGCCACCAGGATCAAGCACAGCCTGACTAAGCTGGGCCTTCAGCAGATGTTGACTTGCAAGGAAAAGCAGGCTTTCACGTAGCCTGGCCTGTTACTGTGGGATCCCTTGGTTCTAGATAAGAGGTGCTTTCTTTAAACTATGTGGTCTGCCTGCTGGTTCCCACGATCCTCAGGTGTTGATGATCAGCTAGGCCTGCAGAGGTGTCCCACCTGGCCACAGAGAGCTAAAACCTACATCGTGTTCTGCAACTGCCATGGCTATATCTTGGCAGAGGGAAGGGCTAGAAGAAATCCAACTGGTGAGGAGGAGATGGCACTTAGAGGGAGTGAGTGCCTCAGGAGCTCAGAAGTGCCAGCTCCGGCAGAGCCTTGACCAGCTGGCCATGCCGGGGGGCCATGTCTCATATGTCCCCCCGTAGACAGGAAGGCAGCTGGTGGGGTCAGGCACTGGGGAGCAGCAGTGAGGATGCTGGAGACCCGCAGCCCCTCTTCTTGCTCTGGCACTTGGCCTTGGCTGCAGGGACAAGGTCAGGAGCATCCTTGCTTGAGGTCTCTCCAAAGGTCTCTCCTGGAGGGAATTGCACAGCCTGTCACCTGTCTTAATTAGATAGATTGTCTAATTAAATTGCTCTTCCATTGGTATTCCTCTTTTTGTTAACAGATGGTGACTTCCTTTCCCAGGAACCAGGAAAGCTGTGAATCTCTCCTCATGTTCTGCACATCCCTGCTCATGACCACATCCTCCTCCTCTTTGGATAACCACCGGCAGCTCACAAGACTCTGCTGAGGATTTTAAAGTTCAGGCAGTCACATTTGCCTGACAGAGGAGTAGAGTGAGCCTGAGGGACCATACCACCTTCTCTGCATGAGGTGACCTAAGTCCTGCAGCAGTGACTTGTCTACAAGACAGAGGCAGGTCAAGGAGCTTGGGCATGGCCCCTCAGGACTTCAGATCTCCACACTGGCAGGGCTTCCCCACGCCTCCCTGGGAAAGCACCGCCAGGGTTCACAGCTGACTTGAGCAACAGCAAACTCCCACTCAGATGGACAGGGGAATTGGGCAGGCTAACGTGTTTGTAAAGTCCCTCAAAGACAAGAAAGGCCTGGCATGATGTTTGGGCCACCCTCTTGCTTCTCCTGCTGCCACAACACCAGCCTGTTTGCTCTTCCAGACCTTCCAAAACCCCTCACGTCGTCCCCATGGCCTCTCCTGGGCCAGCAATCTCAACCCTCTGCCGCTATGTCACTCCCCACTCAGTCCTGACCCACGTGTATCCTGTTTGTGTGGGCTTGGAAGGTTTCAGTCGCCAGTTGTAGTTTCAAAATGGAAAATGGGGGGTGGGGGGAAACAAATGCTGGTGGTGGAAGAAGGCTAAAGGGAGGCGGAGGAAGTGGGAAGAGATGTGGGGCAACCCCTTCTGGGAACACCTGCTGCAAGCGACCTCCTCGCCACTGCTCTCCATGAAGCCCTTGGGAGGTGCTGTCACCTCTTGGCTCTGGAGGAGAGGGGATATCCTTAACATCACTTCTTAAGGTATTTTGGCCAAGCATCCGGTCCCCTCTTCCTCTCCTTGAGTTCCTGTCCCCTGCAATGAGCGGTGACCTCAGCTCGCTCAACGAGTTAATTCAGAGATACGAGACCTCCCCATGGTCCCTTCTGGGCCGGTGGGCTACTTGGTTCATTTCCTAAGTCTAGAAATAACCTGTTATTTCAGAAGATCCTTCCCAATCTTGAAATTAGCCTCCCTGAGAGTGCTGTGTTTACTGCTTTGACTCATAAACCCCCTTCCTCCTCCTGCCCCAGCCTGGAAGCCCCTAATTTAATCATGGGTTGATGGGGTGCTATGAGGTTGCAAAGAACTGGAGAGTCTCCAGTTGAACAGGTCCTCCCTGGAGGAATACAAAGCTTTACACAGGGTGGGGAGGTTTTGCTACTTCCTACCTTCTCATCTCTCCCTCGTGTACCCCAGCAATCCAGTTCCATTGCTCTCTATCCCTCAAGCTTGCTTTTGGGGGCACCTCTGTCCCTAGAGGTACTCTGAGCATCTGTTCCCTTGCCAGCACGGTCCCCGAAAGAGAAACCTTCCCTGATCCCGAAAATATCCCTGCTGTAACCTCCAGTCGGCACACATCGTTACCCATCTCCTCTTCCTCTGCGTGCCCTTCCATGTTTCCCTTCCCAGCCCCGCTCCTGGACACGTGCGATGGACCCCAGGTCTGTTCTGCAGCAGAATGTGCCTCCATCTCTGGCTCTGAGATACACCAGCCCCTGGCTGTGTTCTACTCCCTGGGAGCATCTTAGCTTCGTGCTCACCAGCCCTCCTGTCCCTGGCAGCCATATCCCCTCCACCACCTGCCCCAGGAAATGTTTAATACGAAGAGCAGCAGTGCTGGATCCTGCTTCCAGCTCAGCTCAGCATTTATCTCATGCTGGGCTCCATCCCGCAGTGTCCAACACACATCCTTAAACCTTTTGTGTTCTGCATAAACATCTTTGCCCAGATCTTCTAAAGGGGTGGGCGAGAGAGGAAGCAACGGTCTACAAAGAGCATGAAACCTTTGTGTCATGGTCTTATGCACTCATCTGTCATGGGTGCTGACATTGCACGAGGCAGAGGCTGCACAGGGAGCAAACTGAGGTATGTAGGGTCTGGATGCACTGCAAAAGGCCAGCATGTGTCAGTGGTAGATGCAGAGCCCTAATTTCCTTCTTCCTGAGCCTCCAGTTTCCAAGCTGGGTCCCACAGAGCATCCCACGAGCCACCCCACACCTGCAGCATCCTCCCCACAACTGGAAGCCCACCAACCACCCCACCCACCATGGCTTTTCTTGCTGGGCAGAGCCGAGCTCCTGGATCCACATATGGGGAATGAATGCGGTCCATCCAGGAGGAAGAGCAGGTGAGGATAAATTTGGAGCATAAGGAGGCGGAAGAGGACTTGCAGCCCGGCGGAAGCCATCTGCTGGTGCCAGAGTAGCTCAGAGGAGAGGCAGCAGCAGCACGGCAAAGAGCAGGGTTGCAGGAGCCAAGGGGAGGCTCCAACAGGGAAAGGAGGAGGTGAAGCCGGTGAAGAACATCCGGAGATGTAAGTGAGGTCAGGTAATGCCTCATATAGCAGTTCCTGCGCCTCTCTGGGAACAGACAAACAAGGCCTTCCTTCCTCCTGGCTTCTTCCTCCTCAGCAGCTCTCCTTTTCAGGAGAGGTGGCCGGCTGGACCGCTCCTCCCATGTTGCTGGCTGCAGCCCTCAGGCTGACTCACCTGGGTCTTGCTGTGCTCTGTGGCTTCACACCTCCCTGCCCTGCTGCAGGCAGAGCGGGCAGTGAGAGAAGAGGGGTCCTGCCTGGGACCCACACAGGATGCTCACCCACTGGTGGTGGCCCGGGGTGGCCTGGAGCAGCAGGCACTGCTCTGGGCAGAGGTTGCAAAGCACCTGCTCTCCTCCCAGCACAGTGGGGTTGCGGCTGCTATTTTAGGTTGGGAAAGCACAGGAGAATAGACCCCAAATCTCCCTGCAAAGCCACAATGGGCACTTGACCAGGTGTCAACTCCAGCGCTGGCGAGCCCGGGTGGCGGTGCTATTTTAAGGATGTATTCTTTCCCTCTGCTGGGGCTATTTTTGGAGACTGAGTGGGTACCAAAAGGACCCGGATACGTTACAGATAAGGGGCTGATGACATTTTGGTGCTTGTGTTCCAGCCACAAATACTGCTCGCTGGCTCTGGGAACAGCAGCACTCCTGCCAGCAGCAGCATCCTGGCCACTCTTGTGGCAGCAAGGTAGGGGTGCTGTGAGGGTCCTGTCTCCCCCAACAGTGCTGCCCTGCACGGCTCCAAAGTCCCCAGTGCTTTCCCAGGAGTCAGTAGTGCCCGGCAGCAGCACTGAGCATCACGGTGTCGCTGATGGGAGATCCTCCCTACTGGCTCTGGAGCAGTTGGTACATGTGCCATGGGGATGAGGTTATGGTCCAAGGGGATCTGCGTCTGATGGGGCTGGGGTCGGCTCTTGCCACTCAGCCGCAGAAGGGCCTGAGATGCAAGTGCTGTTCTCTGTAACACAGAAAAGGAGGGACTTCATTCCAAGCAGCTGTGGCACACGTCCTTTTCTTGGAATTAGGGATGCAGGGATAGGATGGGGGGAATTTCCTAGGCACAAGTTTGTTGAAGAGAGGGCCATGACCACTGTCATCATTCATTACTGCTACACAAGAGTCCAGGGCTTAGCAAGCTCCCCAAGCCCAGCCTGGCCGGGATACCTGTGTCCTACAGGGCCAGGGGTGGAGAGGCTCAAGGGCTTTGTACCATGTCAGGAGAGCAGGTTTCCTGCCCCAGATGTGCAGACAGATGTCCCATTGAAGCTGATCTTTTCTGAGGATGAGGGGCTGCAGCTAAGGAAGAGCCCTTGGCACTGCTGACCCACCTCAGGAGAGAGAGCATATGGGGCCTTCTTGGGACCCAAAAGGTGCCATGGATGGGGATACAGACAGTGGCAGCTCGTGACTCTGCAGGGCAGAGGCTTGCATGTTCCTCCCAGCCCCGGGTGAGACCGGCGGCCAGGGCCCCTGGCCTTTCTACTCAAAGTTTCCATTTGTGCCCATGGGACAGAGGGCCTCTTGTGCACGCAGGGTGAGGGGACAGCTTCGCTGGCCCCGTCATTTCAGGGTGGTGGTGGGAGGGCTTTGAGACAGCATCAAGGCTGGCGCCTGTGCCACAACTGCACACTGATCTATTCCCATGGCCACCCTCACTCCTCCACACCAGCTGAAGCTCCAGCAGCTGGGGCTGGGATAGAAGGCATCCCCCTGGGTTGTCCTCCCCAGGGCTCCTCCATGCCAAAAACATCCATGTTGGCTTACAGCTGCCTCCTCTCGCTACCCTGAGTTCCCCCGGGTATCCTTGCACCCCGGTACTCAGCGTAGGGGGCTCAGGCTGGGGGAGGCAGAAGCACAACATGCTAGAGAGGCGGGAGCCATGCCGTAAGCTAAGACTGAGACAACTTGTCCGGGCCGTCTCCAGCGCAAGCCCATGCATAAGCCCTTCTGAATCTCCGTCTTTGTTCCCTTCAGTGGCGTCAGCAGCTCTTCGCTCCCTCCAGGAGATGATTCTGCTTCCGTCGCTGCCGTTTCCTGTGTTTCTCTCTCTCCCCTCGCTCCCGTAGAGCCAGGCAACACCGGCACAAAAACAGGATTCGAGCTGCTGGAGAATTACTCTGATAACAATGACCAAGGAGACAGTCCGCTGGACGGGACCCTCCCAGGAGCCAGACTGAGTGGGGCCCCAGGCTGGCTCATGCCATCCTTTGGCACCCCCTCTTCCCTGTCCCCTGGTGCACTGGGGGGATTTCAGGTGGGGCAATGAGTAGCCAGAAAGGGGAAATCCTGGGTGACCTGCTGCCTGCTGGCAAGTCCATCCATGCCCGCACCTTGGCCATGGTGGCCAGACAAAGCAGCTCTGACCATCCTCAGGACAGGTACTGTCCCCCGTGGTGGTCAGCAGAGCAGTCCATTTCCCAAGGGTTGAACATTTTCAGGGAGCAGCCAAGGGCAAGCGCAACCTGGCTGCATCAGTGAGCAGAAGTGAGGGCAGCAGAAGGGGTATTTCGCCTGTGAACATATGCACATACAGTGTCCCTGGGCCTGGGCGTCCATCCATCCACCCTGTGCTTGCCCAAGGGAGACCTGGGATTGCCTAGCACCCCAGATGGAGACCTGAGATTCAGGGAACCCTCACCCATGGCCCAAAACCCTCTCCTGGATCTAGCTGTGCTTCTGGAGGAGCTCCCATCCCTGGCTACTTGCCACTTCTCCCTGCCAAGGAGTTAACCAGCCTCCCAGCAGGCTGGTGGAGCCATGGGGGGAAGAATCACCCTCTTTCCTTCATGCAAAGCTGGCTGGCGCAGCCGAGGCAGGGGGAGAAGGGGTCTGAGCGAGCCCGGCTGACGTTGCCTGAAGCGAGGTAGGGAGCACATGCACGGACCGATCCACTGGCAGGTCTGGAGGCAGCAACAAGCGCTGGGAAGGAGCTGCAGAGCGGGGAGCGCAGCTGGAGCCCNTGTTGGACAAGCCGGGTCCGTGCACGCATGGAAGTCTGCGCTGCCCTCCCCCTTGCAGGTGCTCGCTCAGCCCTAACCAAGTGCGGGGACCTGCAGCTTGAGGGGGCAGCAAAGGCTGATTCTGGGCAGCAATAACCACCCAAGTGGCAATTTCCCCCCCCCTGGAAATCACACCCCAGTGCCTCACTTGAACGGGGCATCTGCTTCCCACTAGGGCTGCAGGTGTCTCAGAGGTGGAGCAATGCCAGAGATGTCTAGTGGGAGGTGTCCCTGCCCATGGCAGGGGGCTTGGAACACGATGATCTTCAAGGTCCTTTCCAACTCTAACCATTCTATGATTCTATGATTCTATGTTCTGGAGATGGAAGAGCCCAAAGATGTTCTGCCTGCTGCTGCGACACTCTTGCTGAGCTAGAGCCAGAGCAGGATGCTGTTTCCATCCTTAGTGATCCCTTCAGCCTTAGTCCTGACCTTCCTGCTCCAAGGGAAGATGACCGCTGCCCTGCCCTGTAGCTGCCCAGCAGATGCAAAGGACTTCGGAGAAACTGGTGGGGCCAAGGCCAACCGTAGGCATAAGCCTGTCCTGCCAGGGTTGTAATCTCCCAGTTACCAGCAGTGCTGCTGATCCATAAATTCCCGGCGAGGGAGGAAAAGCTGACTTTTGGCCAACACAGGAGGTCTCTAACCAACAGAGGCAGGAAATAGCTACAGCGAGCGAATAAATAAATGGTGCAACCATAGCTCTGCCTTACATGGGCTTCGTGGGGAGTTTTCCTTTGTTTTTCAGGTTGGCTATTTATACCGCTGAGTGTGAAAATGATGTCAGCGAAACCTCTGCTCTTTGCAAAGAAAACCAGCCCCAAGAATTTCTGAAGGGCTGAGAGACCTCCTTGACCAGCAAACTCAGAGGCTGCTGACAAAGTTGGCCGAGCTGGCTGGAAACCCCAGCTGCCAAACCATCGCCAAGGAGTCATCTCCACTTCCACGCACCCAGCTTGGGGGCCAGTTGTCCCAAACCCATCTAGGATATGGCTCTGGCTCTGTAAAAGTCCATCTTGTCTCCCATAACTCCCTCCCAGAACATCTCCAGTTCCCTCCCAGCCTTCCCTTTCTTGCTCTTTTAGGTTTTTGCCTCCTTTTTCTCTATCCCGTTCCGCATCACAGACCTTAAGGGTTTCAGCTGCAGCCTGCTCAGCCCAGTGCTGTTGCCCCATGTCTGCCTTGGGGGACAAAAGAGGAGGGGATAGGGTGTCTGTCTCCTTGCAGGGCTTTGCTATTCCCCTGAGAAAGCCCAGGAGATATTTTGGGGAGCTGAGCACCCAGCCGGGACATCCCCATGGTCACATGGGATGGCAAAGCACACATTCAGCCCAGAATAGGGAAGGTCCACCAAGTTCAAGCTGATCCTGCTTGACAGCGGATGGCAAGCGACAATGGCCACGCTTTGGGAAAGGAGAGGGGGGATAGACCTTTCCTTCCCACCGTGTTGATCCCCTGCAATTAGGAGCGGCGGTGATGAGCCCACATGAGCCGCTCTGCAGCCAGCGGAGCCTCAGCTGTCAGCCCCGGTGCCCGCGGGCTGGGAAGGGAAAAGCCAACGCAAGTTCAAGGGTTGCCGCTGTGGTATACTTGAGACAAGAAAAACTCCTGCTGGTGACACATGCATCAGGTGTTTCCAGACGATAACAAAACCTGCCTGAGGTCATCGATATTTAATTAGCAATGGGCTTGGTTAAACATTATCCCCGGGGCAGGAGGGAGGGTAAAAGTGCTGAATTGAAGACAGACATTTAACTCTTTGCAGAGAAAGGAGAGGAAGAGGGAAGGTTGCCTACAAGGAGAAGAGGTCTCTGTGGTTGCACCCCATTGGATTCTGACATTAGGCTGGCTGGAGAGGAGGAAAAGCTTTGGGGTACACACGTCTCTTGGGGCTCCCAGCGAAAGAGGTACTTTGCCCCATGGAATCAAAATGAGCTAAAATTGGAAGCTCAGTGCTCCTGCAACCCGAAGGGCCCAGGGCGGCCGAGCACGGCAGCTGGAGCCAAATGCTGGTGAGTGGCGAGGCCGGTGGCTCGTCAGCGCCTGGGGGCACCGTGGCGCTTTCCCTCGGATGGCTGAGTCACAGCCCTGCTACCTGCACCGGGTTCACACCTGGGTCCCGGCCTCGCCGCCGTCTCCCCCGTTTCCTCTGCTGGCTGGGCACCTGGCAGCCACCCCATACCCTCTCCCCCGGGAAACCCGGCTTGGAGCTCCGGGATGAGGAAGGTGTAGGGGGTGGGCTTACCCAGTGTTTCCCTTGGGGACAAGGGCTTGGGTTGAAGAAGAAGGGACCTTGAAGGCTTGGAGTGGAGGGGATGTGTGCATTTCGGTCCTCCAAGCACAGCCTGACACCACAGTCCACGCCAGGAGGAGAGGCTGTGAAGGTTCAGCTCGCTCTGGGGTACAAGGAGCAAAGCAGCATGTGATGGAGGGGGAAAGACAAAGACAGGCTGAGGGAGCTGGGGCTGTTCAGCCTGGAAAAGAGAAGGCTCCGGGGAGACCTTCTAGCAGCCTTCCAGTATCTGAAGGGAGCTACAGGAGAGCAGGAGAGGGACTCTTTGTCAGGAAATGGAGTGATAGGACAAGGAGTAATGGTTTTAAATTGGAAGAAGGGCGATTTAGATTGGATATTAGGAAGAAATTCTTTCCTGTGAGGGTGGTGAGGCACTGGAACAGGCTGCCCAGGGAGGTTGTGGATGCCCCATCCCTGGAAGTGTTTAAGGTCAGGCTGGATGGGGCTTTGAGCAACCTGCTCTAGTGGGAGGTGTCCCTGCCCATGGCAGGGGGGTTGGAACACGATGATATTCAAGGTCCTTTCCAACTCTAACCATTCTATGATTCTACACCAGGTCTCCAAGGGAAGGGAACAGCCTTGGGGCTGCAGCTTTTGTATCTTCCATGCTCCTTCCCCAGCCCTGCGAGGGGGAAGGTGCAGACCCTGGAACAGGGAGCTGGCACCCAACTGCATGGGGCGAAGGGCTGCTGTGGCACCTGGACACGGAGCAGGACAGGACCCAGGTGAAATGGCACCGAAATCCCGCTAGCACCTCTCCAGCTTCAACCTTCCCTGGCCCCTTGCCGTCCCCCCACTGCTCCCTGCCACCTCCCCCTCCCCAAAATCCCCTCTTGGCTGCCCTGAACCTGACACCCGCAATTACCCTTGAGATCACAGGGACCTGCTGAAAGAGTGAGCGTGAGCCGTGCCGGGAGGGGGACGACATGAAAAGCAGCCGCAGCCCCTGCCTGCAGTCGGGCCCCGCTCCGCACCAGCAGCCCCCCCGGCACCGGGGACACCTGGGGAAGGTGCTTTCTGTGAGAGGGAAGTGGGATCCTGCTGGGAGATGGAGTAGAGAGTATAGCCCTCGTTTGGATATGGCCAGTTGCGGTTCCCACTGACCCACTGGCATCCCCAGGGGCTGCTCCTGCCCCACGGGGAAGCCCCTTTCAGAGGGGAGAAGGGCAAAACTGGGCTGGCATTTGCCCAACGCCTCCTTTGCTTGCTCCACCCCGAGCAGAGCTTGGGGGATGGGTGGCCCTCGTTGATGCTCAGTGTCACCTCCCCAGGGCTATTGCGAACTATCCCTCCTGCATCCCTGGGAGTGGTGGAGGCAGTCTCCCACCGGTGAGCCCCCAGGAGGGATACCCAGAGCAAAACGCCTTCAGGGAAAAGGTCTGCAAGGGCCCATGGCTGGGATAGGGTCAGCAGCAGCAGGTGCCCACAGCAAGGATGTCACTCCTCCCTCTGCATCACCATGACCCACCCAACACAGCCATACTGGGCTCCTAGGACCTCACCCTCCCCTTATCACAGCCTGTCACCAGGGCTGGGCACTGAGGAAGAGGAGGGAGGTGAGGGACACAGAAATAAACTCCTGCTGGGCTTCATCCACTTGCCAGGAGCAGGTGTGTGTGCTCCTGCTTTCTCACCCTGAGCTGTGGTGATATTAGTGGACACAGCCTGCATTCCCTGCATGGAAGCCATCAGACCACACATGGGTCCTTCACAAGGGGGAGAGGGAATGAAGCTGAGGCGGAGAAGGTGCTGCAGTCCCAGTCCCCCTGCAGCCCTCACCCACGAGCTCTGAAAATGGAGGAGGCTGGGAAAAAATGAGTAAAACCTTCATTTTCTGATAGGAGAAACAGCAGCGGCGACCCCCCACTACCAAATCTTCAAGTGAAGGAAGAAGCTGCAGCCCCGGGCAGGGTGGAGTGGGGCGGCAGATGCAGGGATTTCATCTGCGAGGAGTGAGGAAATGTCCCGGAGCTGTTTGATCTTATTGTATTGGGGGAAGCGGGAGTGGGCGTCCAGCCTCGCTGGAACCAAACAAAGATTATAAATACCTCCCGCCATCAACAGCTCCTCGCCGACCTGGCCCGTCGGGGCCTTGGTTGCTGGCTGATTCCCAAGGGGAACTTTGGTTTCCATCCAGCCCTCAAAGACGGTGGGAGACAGGAGCAGAGCACATGGCAGACAGCTCCAGCCATAAAGCTGGGGGGAGGATTTGTCGCTGTGGGAGGATGTGCGTGGAGGGAACCTCTCCCACCGGCCGTACACCACAGCCCTGCACAGTGGGAAGGGCCCTTGTTGGCTTCGTTCAGTTTACTGCTGCTGGTGTGTCCTGGTTTGAGGTAAAATGAACC
>VZRU01009997.1:3158-22556 GCA_013398155.1 Pedionomus torquatus | reverse complement strand
CCAACACTTTTTAGTCTTTTCTTTTTAAAGCTAGTGAATGAAATATGAACTTGCATAGAAATAGACTTGGAACTGAAAAAAAAATCTCAAGTGTGGAAGATACAAAGAGTATGATTTAATTAAAAACTACCTCTCCTATCTGAAAAAAAAAATAAAAAACCCACCAAAAAATTATCAAGAAGTAATAAACCATTATAGTCCAACTATAGGTGTCATCTAAAAATGTGTTTTACAGTAGGTTAAGATCATGACTCATTGGTGTAGCCTCATTCATTTTGGTGCAAATAAGTTAGAATGTAAAAAATGTGCATCGGTCTGATGTGATGGAGAAATTGCATATTTGATAATTACACAGAAGGCAAAAATAGTTAGAGAAAGTTGTCGCTGTTTCCTGGTGATCTAGAAGAGCCAATAACAGAAAAGGTTTTCCAAAATGTGAATTCAGATGTCCTCTAGAAGAAGTAATGAAGACCTCCTCTACCCCTTGCTATTTCTGTGAGCTCTGGATTAGAGTGATTTGGCAATCTGACATCTGGCACCCCAACAGGGATGTCCTAATCCCATCTGCAGGTACAAATGCTCCTCTGCTTGCAAACGAGAATGCACACTAATCCGTGGCAGAAACATCTAGATATGTTACAGTCTAATTTTAGGTTAAAATATAAACCATATAATTTTATTTTAAAAATCAGATTTTCTTGCCTTGTGTATGTATGTGACCGGGTCCAAGGAAAAAACTTAAACCCCTTTTCTTGCTCCTTTTTCCACAAGTTCAGTTCTTAACTCCTATAGCACCAAGTGCTGGCATTTGAGAAAGCAGTGTTGTGCTCTACTTTTAATATTCCTTTTTCTTTGGTGTTTTTAATGTAGTTTGACATTATTCACTAAAAAACAGCTCAGACAGACCCAGATGCTCTATGATGGTCTGGCTGGTAAGCTCAATCACTTCTATATACCCCATGCTTTAAATATAATTATATTTTCTGTGATTTACCTTAACAGTGTAGGCACAGCATGTACTTGTCTTTACCACTGATAGAAAATTGCATCATGACTCATGTAGTTAATTAGCAAAAGTTAAAACTGATAAATTAAAATTTAGGTGTGTGTTTCAACTGCTGCTGCCACAAATTTAGCAACCATGTGGGAGCTTTCTACTGCTTTATTAATGCTGGAGCAAGTGCAGAGGAGGGTAACGAAGCTGGTGAAGGGCCTGGAGAATAAATCTCATGAAGAGCAATGGAAGGAGCTGGGACTGTATAGTTTGAGGAAGAGGAGGCTGAGGGGGGACCTCATCACTCTCTACAGCTACTTGGAAGGACATTTGAGAGAAGTCAGTGCTGGTCTCTTCTCACTGGTGTGATAGAACAAAGAGGAATGATAGAACAAAAGGGAAAGGCTTCAAGCTGCAGCAGAGCAGGTTTAAACTGGACATTAGGAAAAAAATTCTTCACAGATAGAGTGGTCAGACACTGGAATAGGCTGCCCAGTGAGGTGGTTGAGTCCCCACCCCATCCCTAAATGTGTTTCAGAGTTATTGAGATGTGGTGTTTGGGATATGGTGTAGGGGAGAATTTTGTAGAGTAGGGTTGATGGTTGGACTTGATGATCCCAAAGATCTTTTCCAACCAAATAATTCTATGGTTCTATGATTATATATTTTGAGGCCCGGGAGACTAAATTCTTGGCTCACAAACTGAAGTGATTGCACCTACCCGGTGTCAGACAGTTTATGCTCCTATTCAGAGTTCAAGGAAGAAAGTGGTTGGTTCTTTGTCCTTTTGTGGCTACATTTGAGAAGAGGATTTGCTTTCTGTAAGTAGGAGGTTTTCCTCATGCAGCACAGGTAGAATAAGATTAATATACTCCAATTCTGTGTTCTGAGCATCTTTTAGTTAGTAAAAATAGTGGTAAAATACATGAGTATTCTTTAGAATACTGCCATACTCATACTCTGGTATTTCCTTGAGATCACTGGATCCTACAGCAATACAAGTAACATATAACACAAATAACAATAATAGTACAAAATTTCTCATAAAATAATGGAATAGGGACTAAAAATAGCTTGAGAATGTGTCAGAGATGGTGCGGATATTGGTATCTGTGATAAAAAGTTAATCCATTTGTCCCATTTCTGCTGTTTTCTACTCTAAGTTTGTAATCGTTTTTACACTCCTAGACTAAGGCTAATGACTTCTACTTCTGTCTTGACCAGCACTGTCAATGTCTCCAAACATATCCCTAACAAAAGGCAGATTTGTGAAGGGAGGAAATACAAAAAGAAATATTTTTATTGTACTTGCTAGTTACATAAGAGTTTCTGCAGTCTACATTCTATGCTATATGATGCATACATTATTATCTGTGGTTTTCTAAGGGTATCATGAGATAGACTGTGCTTATTCAACAGTGGTTGATGCAAGCTAAGAGTATCTTACGTTTCAGCATGATTTTCTCTTTGAGGTTAAAAATATTACATATAATCAAATGAACTTTAAAGAGCAATAATAAAAACAGCCAGTTACTGATTTTACAAATCTCTTTTAATATACCTATACTACATATGCTAAAATGCTCTGATGTCTTAAAAATCTATGAAGCCCTTCCTGTTGCACTGGAAATCTATTTTTTTTCCTGCACATTTACAACTTGTTTCATCAATTATTTATAGCTAAATTGTGCAAATTTTAATCAGCCAATCAAGCTTCTGCATCGAGCTCAAATAATTGAAAGTAGATTACAGGAAAAAAAGGAAAGAAACAAAAATTAATCAACTATCACAGATCTGTTATTTACTATTTCCTTTATTTTTTCCTTTGAACTTCACTGTAAAGTTTTTTCAGATGAATAGCTCTATATAAAGTCTGTCCAAAGCCCACTGGAAAAGAAACTTTCCTCTGGTCTGATTGGGCAATTCATCAATCCCACTATCATCTTTAAAGGTCTTCACATCACATTTTGTGATCCAAAACCTGAGTGTCAGGACACTCTCCAAGCTGTTGCAAAATAAGTACAATATTTTAAAAATATAAGTTCAGCTATTGCCATCTTTCAATGATGACAAAAGTTTAGCTGAAAGTGTACCTGAAAAGAAAATGACTAGTTATAGGCTGCTGTGAGAGTAACAGTGAGAAATGAAATAAGATCTGACAGTTTAAATTTAATCAGAATGTCACTGTTTTGTCTTAATAGAGGAAAATCATTCCATGTTGAGTGTTTAATTTGCTATCAGGAGTAACGAGGATAATGAAAGCAGAATTCCATCACTCGCTTTGTGCAGAGGGTTTGGCAATTAGGGCTGCAAATAACAATTCAAATTAGATTTGAGTGGTGGTAAGCCTTGCTAATTTGATGGCTACAAGTTTAGAAAACACTGCAACCTCAGTATAACGGGTTCTGTACTGAACATATCGAATACTGTATTCTGGTTATGAGGTTATTATTGTATATTTTTCTGTTATCTCTGACTGCCTGTGCTTTTCCATGTATGTAATATGTATTGTATACATATATACATATATATCGTATGTATTCCAGGGAAGAAATGTGCTGTTAAGAATGCCCAGTCTTATTTTTTTCTCCTTTTCTTTGCATAATTTGTTGTTTGGTAGATGTGGTTATTGCTCTCCTTTTTTTGGAATTTTCCCTCCAAAAAAACTCACTCACATCCTGATGTCATGTTTTAATTCAGACATGAAACTGTTCTGTCAAGAAGATCAAATCAATCAACAACTAACTCAGCAGTAAAAAATGCATTTTCCAGTGGAACCGGTTATCTCAGGTTTTGCTGCTTTTTTGGTTTTTTGGGGTACTCAATAGGAATGAAATTTATCTTGTCATTACTAACAGTATCCTACTTTATCTGCTAAGGCAGAACAGTGTAAGCTTTCAAAGACAATAAGTAGTCATGGACACAATGAAGTAGCTGCAGGAGTATATTTTATCATCATTAGGGCCGATCCCAGTGCCATTGAAGTCAAAGGGGGTTTTCCCCTTACAGTGAATGATGAGTTGGGACTCACCGATAATGAAACTCTGAGGCTCAAGAAAAAGGTAAGAAATAAAAAGCTTCCAATATATTCCTTTCTAAAAGAAAATAATGGTGTAATAATTCAGCAAAGTTTGGCTCTGATGGTGTCAAGCTACTGGTAATCCATCACAAGACTGAGGTGTTTCAGACTGTTGAATGCATCACGTGATGTTTTGATTAAATTATTGTGTAAATTATCTGTGATTCTTTGGTTAAAGTGTTAAGATCTGTCATCTCCAACCATCGTGGTTTAATCCCAGCGAGCAACTAGGCCCCACACAACCACTTGCTCACTCCCCACCAGTGGATGTGGGAGAGAACTGGACAAGTCAAAGTGAGAAAATTCATGGGTTTAGATAAAGATAGTTTAAAAGGTAAAGCAAAAGCCATGCGTGCAAGCACAGCAAAAGAAGGCATTCATTCACTGCTTCCCATCCGCAAATGGGTGTTCAGCCTTCTCCAGGACTGTAATTTTACTCCCTGATGGAAAGTTAGTTACTGAAGAGCATCTGAGACCTTCATATTCTTGACTAGGAACTAATTTTGGCATGTAAGTATATCTTAGGTGGCAGGTAATTCAGAACAGGCGGCTTGAGGTTCAAAAGAGACACTTTACTGTGTCCAAACTCGTATCTTCAAAATATCCATGCCCACTAAATACTGTAGCTTGAAGCCTGTTGACTCTTTCCCATGAGGGTGGTGAGGCACTGGAACAGGTTGCCCAGAGAAGCTGTGGCTGCCCCATCCCTGGAGGGGTTCAAGGCCAGGCTGGATGGGGCTTGGAGCAACCTGGTGTGGTGGGAGGTGTCCCTGCCCAGAGAGGTTGGCATGGCAGGGAGGTTGGAACTGGATGATCTTTAAGATCCCTTCCAACTCTAACCATTCTATGATTCTATGACTAAGAAAGGATTTTTAAAAAAGCATCTATTTGAAACTAAATATAGTAATGCATTGGGATCTCTAGGGGTTCTGCTCAGATAGAGGTTCATATTTTTGAGAGTTCCACGTTAGGCTGTCATCTGTGAGGGAATCTTTCACCGGTAAACATGCCTCAGAACTTAATCCACCTGTCCACTCTCCCAGATGAAACAAATTCTGATGTATCTCTTTTCCTCTCATGTGGTGGGGAGCTTGTGTTATCTATAAAAATGATTTTGGGCCAGTTACAGAAAGTGTTGGAATCTATAGTCCAGTGGTTTATGTCCAGGTGTGGGAGACTGAACTTCATACCTTTGTGCTGCTAAATGCTTTTTTATATAGGACTGAGAAGCTTCCAAGTATTTGTTTAAAAATTGCAGAAGTCAGTCTCTGTGCTGTACTTTCAGGAACCACGCATGGGTCAGATACACCAAGGAGGAATTAGGTGAGATAATGTCCCTCCCTTTCCCATGATATTCTATGGCCTTTTCTGTGTTTGATATTATTTATTTCTTTAAATTTATTTATTTTTATGAGAGAAGCCATTGCCCTGAGTGACAGTCCCTAATCAGTGATGCTGACAGCACTGTCAGAGGCCAGATGTCTACGACATCCATTTTTCAAACTCTAGTCCCTCACTGCCTCACTCCCTCTTTCTCTCCCTAACTCATCTTTTCTTGGTTATCTTTCTGTCACTGACTGTGTTTATTACACTTTTTTGAAGCTACTGAAAACGATACTTGAAAAAATACATACGTATAAATAAGTAAATAAGTTAGTCCTTTAGTAATCTATGTCAAAATCTGATGCTCATGGAAACCTATGTTGTTACCTTCAGAATCTAAATAAGGTAGGAAAGCAGAATCCCATTTTAAGTTCTTAAGTTGGTGCAACTGGGCTTCCACTGCATCTCCAGTGAGTTTTGTAGTGAAATATGGTCATGCAGAATATTTTGCTCATTTAGCCCATTCCCGACTGAGTTTATGCCAACTTTCCCTCAGGGTGCAGTCACTTGTGGAAACACTGTGAAGGAAATGATCTCTATGATCTTCCTAGAAACATTTGGTTAGATAAAAAAAAATATTGAATAGCAACAGTGATGTGTAAAGAGACTAGATATGTGACATGCTTTCAGTGGCTTGTGTTTTCAAGCTAATATACTACACAAACTGGGTTTTTCATGGAGTTTTCATACTCAGCATTGGGAGGAGTAAGCTATAGAAGTTTAGCAGAAAAGTAAATATATGCATAGTGTAAATCAGTACTTCTTTTAAATGAAAGACAGAATTTTGAAAGGAAGTGGCAAGAAACTTTTTACTGATGATGATGGCAGCTGTGTCTCTGATAGGAAAAGGAGTGAATGTTCCTGCAAGTCCAAGACCAAGAGGGTCCAGAGGAGGGCCATGAAGATGATCAAAGGGCTGGAGCACCTCTGCTACGAGGACAGGCAGAGGGAACTGGGGCTGTTCAGCCTGGAGAAGAGAAGGCTCCAGGGAGACCTAATCGCAGCCTTTCAGTATCTAAAGGGGGCTACAGGAAGGCTGGGGAGGGGCTGTTCACAAAGGCTGCTGTGATAGGACGAGGGGTAATGGACTTAAGTTGGAGAAGGGTAGATTTAAGTTGAATATTAGAAAAAATTTCTTTCCTCTGAGGGTGGTCGAACACTGGACCAGGTTGTCCAAGGTTGAGGCCCCTTCCCTGGAGATATTCAAGGCGAAGCTCGATGAGGCCCTGGGCATCCTGGTCTAGTTGGGGGTGTCCCTGCGACTGTGGGGAGATCGGACTAGATGACCTTTTGGAGGTCCCTTCCGGCCTGGAGGATTCTATGATTCTATGATTCTAAGTCCCATGAGGTTTTTTGAAGGATTGGTTTTTTTATCAGCTGGGTTAAGTGCAAGTCAGTTTCATTTCTTTCATGTTTCTTTTCAGGTATTTTGATGTTAATGTGAGGATAGTAATGTTTTACAGAGCTACAGCCTGTGGTATATTGATGGAAGTAGAATATTTGGAAGCTCAGAAGCTTTCTGTAAGCCTCTAAGTATTTGCTGAGCATAGCAAAAATCAGTGTTTCAGGATTATGTGTGTGTAGGATCCAAGGAAAAATGATATACCATTGCTCATCACATACTTCAGAGAACTGTCAAAAGAGAAAAAGCATGCAAGTTATTTTTTTTTCCTGCCACAGATGTAGATATCGTGTCTTTAGATATCTAAATTTCTTGAAGCTGAGAGCTTCTCTAAAAGACTAACTTTCACTTGCAGTTTTAAAAAGCAAGTCCAAATGCACACCAGATTAATGTCTCATTAAAAGAAAAAAAAAAAAAGTGTTTAAAAAACCGGAACACAGACCTACCTCTGAGCTTACTCAGACAGACAGACATTTTATTTAAAGGTGTCAGCCCATTACAGCTGAGTGAGTATAAAATGTTATCTACTAAGGTGGTATTTTCACTGTTGGGGACCAGAGGCTGCAAAGAGCAATATTGACTCTGATATACTAAGAACATCCCTAAATTTTGCTTACGTAGTCTCCTCTTTCTTTTCTGGATGCTTCCCCTGGTCTTACTTCATCTATCCTTCAGTTCAGATAAGAGAACTGGATTAATGATTTTTCATTTAGAAAAGGCAATTTTAGATTGTGCCGAACTCCTTCTGGCAACAAGCTTAAAAAGGTCGATAAATTGCATTTGATAATATGACTATGCTGTCGAATAAGACTTAAAATCAACCGTGAGATAATTACCCAGCTGCAATATATTCCTTCTACTCTTTCAAATGGCTGAAATGCATTCTGCTCGTTTAGTCTAAAAATGTGTTGGCTGGTGGAAATCGTTAGACAGATTGGCAGTGTTATCCTGGCAAGAGCTGCATGAAGTTAGGAAGGAAGTGATGCTCAACGAACCCTCTTTTCAATTTCAAAACCAACATTCCAACATACAGTGACCCGTCCCCTAAAGCCAAACCGACATGTTTGAAATGTGATTTCTTTAAAGCCATGTAATTCATACTTCCTTATTTTAACAGTCCTTCTGTTAAAGCAGCAGGAGCTGATGAAACTTTAATGTTGCTTTTTAAAGAGAAAGAACTATTTTTTTTTTCACACCAGGTGTGATTCCATTTACATGTACTTGCCATGTTAGCACTTCTCATTGTAAAATACAGGTAATTTTGCCATGTTAAACTCAAACGGAGGTGGATATTCTCTAATTACTTTGTAAATAAAATTTCCAATCGATTTTTCTCTACTTCTAACAAAATAATTGATGAAAATATGTTGGTTTGGGCAGGCATGATGATGAAATTCACACCCAGCAAGCCTAGAAGGTCTGGTTTTCTGTATAAACAAGAAATGGTGGGCAAACACATGTTCATCCTTTTTTCTAGAACTCTCAGAGTTTCAAAATGGAACTGTGAATTTTAGGAATGTGTTATTAGAACACCTCTGTCATCCATCTTTATCTACATGTATCTTGCGTCAAGAATTCTTACATTTTGTCACACATGCCCTTGACAGCATGTGAGCTTGATGTAGCATATATTTAATAAACAATATTTATAAACATATTTAATAAATACCTCCATTCCTGGAGGAGGTTTAGATTAGATACTAGGCAGAAATTCTTTCCTGTGAGGGTGTTGAGGCACTGGAAGAGGTTGCCCAGAGAAGCTGTGGCTGCCCCATCCCTGGAGGGGTTCAAGGCCAGGCTGGATGGGGCTTGGAGCAACCTGGTGTGGTGGGAGGTGTCCCTGCCCAGGGCAGGGGAGTTGGAACCAGATGATCTTTAAGGTCCCTTCCAACTCTAATCATTCTATGATTCTACGATTTTGAGATATCTTAACTCTTGTGTATTGGGAACTTGTAAAGACTACTACACTACCTACAAAAAAATGTATTACAATTTCAAGCTATGACTATGAATCTGTCCGCGTTGTGCCTCAAACTTGTATAATGAAGAGCAATAAAAGCAGATTAGCTGCTGCATGATGAACTACTAAATTGCTGAAGCTCAGCTTTCTATGTAGGTTTTTAGATTTGTTTAGTGTCTTCATTCTATCACTGATCAGTTTACAGAAATTACATACAGTCGGTAGAGAATAAAGGTAATAAACACCATGCATTTACATCTGCATCCATACTAATTTAGTGAAGATTTTGCTTGCTTCTAATTTTTATTGGTGCATTATAGGCACATAATTTCATTCATTTCTACCGTATCTGGGAAACACTAAAAAATGACAAAATTGCATCAACAATATATGCGTGAGATCTATCTTGAGAAAATGGTGTGGTACAAAAAGGTATGGGGTGGTGTTGCATTTGCTGCAAAATCCCCAGATTTAACCCAATATAAATATTTTCTTCCGCTGCTAAGAAAGCTGAGTACTTTTAAATAAATAACATATGATGCCGAATAAGTTATAATCCATATTTATTATATGTAACGTTTTTCATTTCAAAAAAGATCTCAAAGTACTACACAATGATATGCGGTAAATGCAGAAAAGCAGTCAGCTTGGTTATGCTGCGAGTCAAACCAAAAAGTCAGTGGGAATACACCATGCCTCACTGAAAAAACCACGATACAGTCTGAGATATGTAATTATTTGCATGCTACTCCTCATTCTGTAAAGTGAGTTCTACTGAATAAAACATACTGAGTGTAAAATGTTTTTCAGAAGACAGGAAACTGTAAATTTAGCTTCTGGACTGCATATGAAGGAAGTCACTCAGCCTTCAAAGAGAAAAACTACCGAAAATATATTCTTCCTCTCGTACAGCCGAGAATGCTTGCAGCTGTAAGGAAAAGGGAAATATTCTCTCCTTGATATAGTGCATCATAGCTTCTGCTCTGGTATTAGGCAATCTGCACACAAAAAAGCATTTAGTATATAATCACTAAATTCTGTAGTCCTTAAGGTAAAGGTTTTAAATTGGAAGAGGGGAAGTTTAGATGAGATATTAGGAAGCAATTCTTTGGTGTGAGGGTGGTGAGGCACTGGAAGAGGTTGCCCAGAGAAGCTGTGGCTGCCCAATCCCTGGAGGGGTTCAAGGCCAGGCTGGATGGGGCTTGGAGCAACCTGGTGTGGTGGGAGGTGTCCCTGCCCAGGGCAGGGGGGTTGCAACTCGGTGATCTTCAAGGTTCCTTCCAGCTCTAAGCATTCTGTGATTCTATGATAATCCAAGGGCTGTGGTACAGTATATAGTTTTAATGTACCTTTGTCTTTTCTATCTACTTATTTTCGTTTTATACATCCTCCTCTGGAAGCAAACAAACAAATACATACAAAATGTTTTTTTCTCCCTCAGTAATTCTGTCCTTTAGAGGATCAAGTTTGGAGTGTGGCCAGAAAACAATTCCTGAGCAGAAGGGGCAATGGACAGGCCCAGTGTTCCTTTTGAGATCTGTCCTTTGGGATAAGGCCCTTTGAGAGCATGTTTTCCTGAAAGGATACTGCTAGTAAAAACATACAATTAAGCCTCGTGGAGTTGAAAAGTGTCTATGCAATACACTGCTGGACAATACCAATTTCCAAATTGTATTTTTGCCTGTTTTATTACAGATAATTGCAGTAAATTGGAGAATCAATAAAGCATTCCTTTTCCTGTTCATAAATAAGACCTATACTCCACGTGTTCAGTTGTCTTGTTCTTGCCAGATGCAGTTGTGCATCAGCCCCTCTGTATGTATTCAGGATCAGTGGTACTTTTCTGGTGCTTAAAAAAGAAATTAAGACCTTTTTGAATGGGAGACACTTCATACCACAGACCGGAGGTAAGGAACTCGATTCTATTTATTCATAGTTGCAAACTTTGGCAGAAAATGAGTTGTAACAGCCTATTGGGGATAGACAACTGAGAGCCTCTATTGACTTTCATATCTTGCTATTAATAACAATAGGCAAAAAAAAGGAACTGTACCCGTGCATTGTCAGATCTCAGACTGAGTTTGCAGAACTGCGGGTGAAGACACATTCATCTTTGTGTTTACAACACTTATGTTTGATTTGGAAATAATTCTGAATTAATAAATAAGGCCACATATTTATTTACTATTTTTCAGTATTATTTTTAGCAGCAAAACTCTTCTGAAAAGTGTCACTTTGGGGAAAAAAAAAAAAAAAGGTGTTTATATGTTTGAAACAAATAGAATATTCAGTTTATTTATCTATGCACTTAAGCACTTATTTACAGTTCAGTACTACTTGGAGATTGCAGATAAAAGCTATGTAAGCATTGGGCAAAAAGATATTGCCTTGTCCAAAAGGATGCTCAAGCTAGGTCATAGCTTAAATATTTAATGTGGTTAGGGATACAGCTGCTTCCTGTCATTGGCTTTTATTTTTCACTAAATTGTTTGAGGTACATATCACTAATGTTGCTCTGAGATATCAAGGAGGAACTCATTCGGTCTCATACAAAATATTCAAAGTCAGGGAGAGTTCCTTGACATCAAATTCATGAGGCAGCAATCGACCTGGCAGTATTACGGCGTCACCCTGGTCAGGAGCTGAGTTCAGTACGAATGGGCTAAACATGATGAGCCGGAGCAAATGAGACAACAAAAAGAAGAACAGAGAACAAGGAGCTGGAGTGTGGACCACAAGTCAAGAACTAAGCAAAGAATTATGGAATTACATAATTGCTGAGGATGGAAGGGATCGTTCAGATCATCTAGTCCAACCATCTATGCAACACTGATAAAAAACATCACTAAGTACTACGTCTACTCTCCTTTTAAATACCTCCAAGGGTGATGCCTCAACCACTTCCCTGGGCAGCCCATTCCAATGCTCAATAACCCGTTCAGTGTAAAAAAATTTCCTAATACCCAGTCTAAACCTCCTGGGGCACAACTTGAGGCTATTTCCTCTTGTCCTGTTGCGTGTTACTTGGGAGGAGAGACTGATCCCTCCTCACTACACTCTCCTTTCAGGGAGTTGTAGAGAGCAATAAGGTATTCCCTCAGCCTCCTTTCTCCGTGCTGAACAACCCCAGCTATCTCATTTGATCCTCATAGGACTTGTGCTCCAGACCCCTCACTTCATATATTACTGATAACCAGACTAATGATTCAGATTGTAAAACTGTTGAAAAATTAGTTGAGCTAACAGTAAATTCTTGGTTTCACACATCAGCTGGTTTTCTGTTTGTAGCAAGATTTTTAGTTTAAAATTTGACATAAATAAAAAGGCATTGTGATTATCATAGAATGGTTTGGGTTGGGAGGGTCCTTAAATATCATTGAGTTCCAACCCCCCTGCCATGGGTAGGGACACCTCCCAACACACCAGGTTGCTCCAAGCCCCATCCAGCCTGGCCTTGAACCCCTCCAGGGATGGGGCAGCCACAGCTTCTCTGGGCAACCTGTTCCAGTGCCTCAGATACCTCACACTAAAGAATTCCTTCCTAATATCTAATCTAAATCTCCCCTTTTTCAGTTTAAAATGCCTTGTCTTATAGCTCCACTCTCAGATAGAGACCCTCTTCTCCTCATCTTTCCTATCATTGCCCATTATGTACTGAAAGGCTGCTATAAACTTTATGTAGGTTGTATAGCCCTGTATAACCTCTCTATATATAGGATGCTATGTATTATATATGTATATAATATCTCTGTTATTGTCTAAGTTACACAGTAAATAGGTCCAACTGAAGTGCACCATAATATAAAACTATTTAGCTCTTTCATTGCTGTATTTCAAACATCAGTGTTGAATTTTAGCTACTTCCTGCCATTGGCAGGGATTATTCCATAAACCTTATTAACTCTGAATGGATGTATTTGTGAGCTGGACAGCTCGTCTAATGTTATTAGAGCAACCTCATGGAAATGCACGCTCAGAAAATGGACAAGCATGTGAAAGTGTAGAAGGAAAAAAATGTCATTTTTAAAAGTTTTGGAGAGATGAAATGCTCAGAATTTTCCATTAAGCAGGAGAAGGTTCCAGAGTAACAGAAATCCATTTTTTTAAACAAAACTAGAAGATGGACTGCCAGATTTGCCAGCTGAGCATTTGCACCTGGCTGACAATATGTTGATGCAGATGGCAGTTAATGCAACATTTGGCCATGTTACACATTGGCTGCAATTTTTCATTGGGCTTCAAGTTAATATTTTAGCTTCATTACATTTAGGATAAAGTCCATAATATTAAAGAAATTAATTGACATAAGAGTTCCCTCTCTGCACATCTATCCTTTACTGGGGATCACAAAGACTCCATCAGCCATCATAATGCATCCTACCAAGGCTGACTTTGTTTTCCTTACAAGTTATTTATTAAATTATTATGAAATGAACAGAAAACCCCACAGAGCTATAGATTTTGGTTCTATTTTCTTTTTTTCCAATTGTACTAGGTCTGTCTGGGATGGTGTTAGTCTTCGTCATAGCAGTCTGTGCAGTGCTGTGTTTTAGATTTATGACCAAAATGGTCTTGATAACAAATCAATGGTTTATATATTGATGAACAGTGTTTGCACAGCACCAGGGCTTTTTCTGCTTCTTATCTGGCCTTCCTCCTGCTGCCTACTGCCCCCAGGGAGTAGGCTGGGGTGAGAAGAGGTTGGGAGGGGACACACCTGTGACAGCTGACCCCAACTAAGCAAAGGGATGCTCCAAACCGTATCTCACCACTCTCAATAATAAAACTCTGTGCATCTGTATGTGTGTCAAGTAGTAAGTGGTTGACTTTGCATCACTTTTTTTTTATTTTCTTCCCTTCACTTATAAAGCTGCTTTTATCTTGTCCCATCATTTTTTCATCCTTTAGCCCCTCTGATTCTCTCCCCCTATCCTGCTGGAGGAGGGGAGGGTGACAAAGAGGCTGCAAGTTCTCTGTTTTTGGGGGTCAACCCACCACACTAAGGTTTTCATAGAATCACAGAATTATAGAACTGCCCAGGTCAGAAGGGACCTTTCCGATCATCCAACCATCAAGCTAACACTGACAAATACTGTCCCCAAATCATATCTCTAAGCACTACTCCTACACATCTTTTAAATATGTCCAGGGTTGGGGACTCCACTACTTCACTGGGAAACCTGTTCAATTCTTAAAAATCTTTTAAATCTTTACATATTTTCTGTACTTCAGTGTCGGCAAATATGTTATTTTTCTGTCTCTTATGTTAATAAGCTTGTCTGGTTCATTTTAACTTTTGATTTTACTGTTGCTGTATGAACTCTAAACTCACCATACTTGAACACATTTTTGTGTCAGGTCAACTCCATGTTTGCAATTGTTCCAGTTCTCTAAGGCACTCAATTCAAAATAAAACTGTCAGCTGTTTACCATAAAGTAGTTTACACAGAATAAAGTGTCTGAAATTTCTGAAATGTCACCTACATATGGTCATAACTTTGTGGTCCTACTGCAAAGTAATTTAGCCTTCTGTTCCTGAAGTAAACCCAGTGGATGTATAACACACAGTTCCAGTTGTTTGACAACTGTTTCAGACGTCAACTGTAAGATGAATCTTCTTTTACGCATTGCTTCCCACGTCAATGGCCAAGAATGTCTATAAATGAGGTCTCGGCTTTGCAATAAATTGAATCACCACAGACGTGCTCATTTTCTTGAGATTCTAGAACCTATTCTAGTTTTAGGGGTGAGGCACTGTGCACTGGATGAAAAGTTTGAGCAGGCTAAGAATAAAAGCCATGGATTCTCAATCTGTTTGAAGGTAACTTATTGGTTATTTTTCTCCCTCAGGAAAAAGTTTTGATCAGAAAGTAATGCTCAGTTGAAACTGAAATGGAAACATTTCAGGAGAATTCTACTTCAACTTTAATTCAAATAGTTTCAAAGAGGTAAAGAGTCCATAAAAATGTGTCGAAACAAGGTCTGTTCTTTAGCTTCTTAGTCTGTTGGGTCTGAAGTTGCAATTAAACAGTCACCTAGACCATGGGCTTCTACTACAACCATTAAAAAAAGGGTTTCCACTTCCTATTTTATTCCTTGCATATACCTGTTGATGGCCCCTGAGGTCTACTTCTGCGTGAAGCATCACAGGTCTTCCTTCATTATAAGTAATATTGAAGGGATCCTTTAGATCCTTTAGAGACCATTGTTGCAATCAATAGCCAGACTAGTCACACAGTGAAACTACTCACAAAGCATCTTGAAAAATATAATCAAATTCTGGAAGATTTCCTTCTAATTTCAACATTGTTTGTTGGTTTGGGGTTTTTTTCATGCTTAGAAGAAAGGTAAGATATTTTTACCAAAAACTAAGCAGCCAGAGGGTTTGTAGATTATATCTCAATTTTGTAAACAGTCCTGTATCTATTACTTCAAGCTGAGAAACATATAAAGACGGGTTTTTATACATTACGTTAAATTCAGTTGCAAACTTCTAATCTGTAATCAAAAGAGGCTGACTACTTAGAAAAAATGACCTTATACATCTTTCAAACAGTGGGCTTCTATTTCCTCTTACCTACCAATTCCTTTATTTGTAGCAGAAAATAGTCTCTGAAAGAGAATCGAGTTTTCATCTCTGGGTTTTGTTTGAGGTTTCTTTGGGTTTGTTTTGTTTGTTGTTTAGTAGTTTTTATAAGTTCAAGCATTGAGTATGTAAGAAAAGCTTATTCTCTATGTAAAAAGATTCTCTTTTAGAGAACACATGCTATGGTCGGTAGGAGTGCTCATTCTTCATATTAAAAGAAATTTCATTAGGTATGTTTAATTCTCTCTCCTCATGCAGAAAGAATTAAGGGATTGGCCATAGAAGCTCAAGTGTCTAAGTACAGTTACTCTGTCCACTACTATTTCTCCAGATGAATGTCTTCCAACTATTCACTATGGGCAGAAGAATTCAAGATTCTGCTTAATGTGTTTCTTTGTAAATAAAAACTTTGTCATAACTGTTCTGCAATTCAAAAGCTAATCTTGTTTTCTACTGCATATCTTACAGAGCCTGATGGAAAATATTTCTTCCTATTATGTTAATGTAAATCAACTACAATGAGATCAGTGCAATTACTGCAAATCCAGTAAAAAATTAGAACCGATTATACTTCAAAAATGTTTCTAATTTTTGTTTGGCAAAAGCTTGAACTTCATTCTATTGATTATTAGCTTGTATTTCATTGCTATAACCGTAAGTAGATTCATTTTTTTTTCCTCATTTCATTTATTTTCAACATCAAGAGAAACATTTTTGAAGTGTTAGTCACTGAAGTCGGGGAGGGGAGACATAGGACAAGGGGGAAGGGTTTGACAATGAATGAGGGGAAATTAAGATGAGATTTCAGGAAGAAATTCTTTGCTGTGAGGGTGGTGAGACACTGGCCCAGGTTTCCCAGCAAGGTGAGAGATGACCCATCCCTGGAAATATTCCAGGTCAAGATGGATGGGGCTTTGAGAAACCTGGTCTAGTTGAAGATGTCCAGGCTTGGACAAGATGATCCTTAAAGGTCCATTCCAACCCAAATCATCCTATGATTCTATGAATCTTATGATTCCAGTCTTCATACATGAACCAGAGCTTCTCATGCTGTTGGGGGTCAAACACCACATTTACGTGGAAAAGCAAACTACAGTCTGCCCTGCTGGATGCATGATATAAAGCAGATATATTGTATATATCTTATCAACTTTTGCGATAACAGTTGCCAGGTTTCCATAGGACCTGATAAACAGAGACCAAGATGAGGTTAATTTCAAAGGAAAAAAGGAAAAAATTCTGTGCTAACATACATTTGAGAAACTGCAAGGATTTCAACAGAGGTCAATTCTCCACTGAAATCCCACTTCCACATGGCAAGATCCCACGGAAGAGAAATTGATGTCTAAGCTAAAATCTGCACACAAGAGAATTTAAATAGCTCAGCCAAAGGAAAACCATTTAGTAGCATTTAATTCCTAACATAGTTCAGGCCAGAGACTATTCCCAAGCTAGGTCGGTTGTGATAATCCTTTTTCAGAGGGTAAGAGAATTCAATAGTATGGATAAAGTCTACCCTGTGTTCTTTTTGCTAGAAAGATATTCTGGAATTGGCTGTTAGACATAGCTGCTATGATCTGTTTACAGAGGGCTCCTACATGTTATTTTCTAACCTCATCATCCCCACTCTTTTCTGATGATAACATCTACCCAATCAAAATCCAATTTTATTTTAATTTGAAGGAGGAGAAAAGGGATTTGGTTGTGTCGTATTTATTGGAGATATTTACAGGTGTACAAAAATACATTTTTAAAACATTTTAGAGAATTTGGCACAGAATAGATCAAATTCATGCAGAGTGCAGGTACCTGATGAATTTGTTGATTGGTTTACCCAAATGTGTCATGATTAATCTGGTTTAGGAAAAGCCATGCAGCCGATTCGGCTCATAGAAATGCCATTTAAGACGCCTTAAGGTATTTCAGGCACCTGTGTGGGAGTGGTTCATCTATAGATCTATAGGGGGCTCTTGCCCTTTTGGACCATGAGATGACTATGGGACATTGTACAGCACTTCAGATGGTACTAGATGTTTGTGTTGGAGGGATTGCACTGTGGCTTTTGACAATATAATCACTAGAGTGCAATTCAGTTGATCAGATATTAGTGTCTACTTAGTGAAATAACTACTTAGACCCCATTAATTGTATCTGATGATGATAGGACCTTGCATACGCTATATAAACACTTAATTGAATTGTCTTAATCCAGAGCCAAACAACTGGTATAAACTGAACTGCTTTATTTGTTCTTTTATATGTTATTAACTCACAGTGGCTACAGCCTAATGGGATATAATGTGAAGGTACAGTAAAAAAGGTTAAACTTATATTGCTTTATATTTTCTGTGAGTTGAGAACACGCACAGGAGCTCCAGCTTTAGCTTTTGAAGCTATAACAGCTTGGACGTGAGTCAGTGCGCTCAGTCTTCCCAAAACAACATGTAAGTAGGATTTCAGTGGTTTTATATTGGCCGTCTGTCCAACAAGAAAAACCTCCCAGAAAATAGAAATACTTCTCAATTCCATAGAAAAACAGCTTATGCAAAGATCTTAAACAGTTTCATATGTTAATTAATTAATNCAACAAGAAAAACCTCCCAGAAAATAGAAATAGAAATACTTCTCAATTCCAACCAACCAGTTCTTGCACCTTTTTCATCTACTCTCTAGTCAATGCTCTTTCCAAGACTAAGTAATTTGGGGATTTTTGTAAATTCCTTTCAAGTCGCCATAGCAGGATTCTGATGACAGTTACTCGGATATAGTTTGAAAGGAATTCCATTGACAATTACACATTTATTTCATTTAATGGCTCATTTGTGTGCTTTTGACTTTTATGCTGAGCAATGAGATAAGGAAAATGCAGAGTCAGAGTATGGCAGTCCACACTGTGCAGCTGCACTACATAAAAAGCTAAGTTACTAACATTAATTATTTTTATGAAGAAAGAAGCTCGTCCTCTGACAGTTACATTAGATACAGACACAGGCGAAAGAGAAACTTAAAGAATACGGAAAGAATTTCCTGAGCCAAAACTGACTCAAGTCAGCAACTTTATCCTTTCCTTGGATAAAATTGTTCCTATAAGGATTTGCAAAAGCTACAGAGATAGGTATTTTACATGTCATTGTATTTTCATGACATTTGGGAAGAGGTTTTAGATTCTAAGCTATGTTTGCAAAGCATACTAGATCTGAATTTGTAGTCACACATGATCAAAATAACTGTCTGCAAGATACTTATACTAAGAGAGACTCGAAAGTAGGTTCACAAATTTTTATTGCTAGCATTCCTCAAAAAACCCAAGTGATTTAAAGAAATTTTGCACTGAGTAGGATAGTTCAGAGGAAAGAAGATTGATCATTTAATAAGGGACACTGTGGATTAATTTAGGCCTCTCAGATCCTAAAAATAGAGATTAACATAGAGATTTGACCCCAGAAGTGTATTTCATGGAAATACACCATTGCATTGAACTTCTTGTTACTAAGAATTTACTGATAGCATAAATAAAGTCATAACAGCATAATCAAAATACAAACCATAGCTAATTTGAGTCCAATTACAATAACACTACCACTCATGGTCTGAATTATCTAATAAACACAGAAAAGCCCTCAATATCATTCTGTCTTAAGCTGTTCTATGAAACTTTCCTAATATTTTTATATTAGGACGTTTTATTTGCTATAGTCTGTCCCATCTGGGCTCTCAATCCAGTGGCCCTAACCTTCCTCCAGCAGGGAGGAGCAGGAGCTTCTGAGCTGGAGGAAAAGTCGTGGTGGTGGGGACCTTCAGATCTTGGGGTTTGATCCAGTTTATAGTCCCCTGTCTTGCCTTCAGTTCCCAACTAAATTTTGACTATTGTCACTTAGACATCACTTATACAGTGGCCTCTCCTAGCATGGGTGAACGTGCATGTACTTCAGTGACTCCTTAAGAAAAACTGAAGAAAACTTAGCTTAAGAAAAGGAAAAAAAAAAAAAAAAAA
>VZRU01009996.1:20605-36228 GCA_013398155.1 Pedionomus torquatus | reverse complement strand
AAAAAACCAACCAAAAACCAACCCAAACAACCCCTGGCAGTTTTATGAAATTAAATGAGTCTCGATACCAGCACATAATCAAAGTAGCTACGATTTATATTCAGGGTGAGATTCAGTGGAGTCTGTCGTGCAGACAGGGCGCGTGTTGGCGTCATAATGAAGCCTGGCTCGGGGAGGGGGCTGGGGGAGGGCTGACTGCTTGAGCTGCTTTGAAGTTTTATTTTTATAAAGCTCTCTCTTTTTCGCCCCTGCGGCAGCAGAGCTGTAACAGGATCAAACCCTCTGCTGCTGCCCTGCGTCGCCTGGCCCGCAGCAAGGTGACTCCTGGTTATTCATCTCCCGTGCTCAGGTAGGTGATAGATGGGTTACAGCGCCGAGAGCAGAGAGGAAAAGAAGAAAAAAAAAAGAAAGGCCTGAAGCCAATTAATCATCAATCTGGAAGGATATAACGAGCCCAGGGGAGAGCTGTAACGCTGCTCCCTGACGCCAATGCTTTTGTCCATTCCTCAAGCCAAATCCTTCCAAACCAACCAAGTGGTAAGCGCATGCCCTAAAAAACACCCAGTGTTCTTAACGTGCATTAAACTGTCACAAAATTCCCTTAGAAGAGGTTGGTTATTGACGTGTAAGGGTCTGTCCCTTTTGGGCTCCGTATGAATGAAAGCTACAGCTCACAACCAACACTCCAAGTGTTTGCAAGTGTTAAGTTCTGCTTTCTCTCTCTAGTTTTAGATGTGATTAAAAATCGGGGTGTATTTATATACACGTGTGGGTGGGGACTAAATGAACAAACTGGTAAATGAACTAAGTGAACACAATGGTATCAATACCTACGTAAAATGGTGTGAGACATTCAACTGGGCATCGAGAGCGTTGGTTCGATGCGGGGGCCCCTCCTTCCCCCCAGGGGTTCTGCTGTACTTGGTCACCAGCAGAACTGCGTTTAAAGCCATACATTCCTGCTGAATGGTTTGGGGTTGAATAAAGGATGCTTCCTAATTTCGTCCAAGCTGTTTCACCTCTTTTCTGGCCCGGCAGCTTCCCTGGCACTTTGCTCTGGAGAGAAAGCCGACAGATTGCTGCTGGGGGTACCAGCCCCTGAGCTTCTGGCCCTTCCTCTCTCCCGGTTGTTTCTTTCCCCACCTCCTCTCACCAACAAATTCTGCTGCTTTTTTTTTTCTAGTGCACCTGATGAAATTGGCCCAGGATATGAACATCACCTGGGAAAGGTCTGGAGTCACCCTGCAGTCCTCTCTCACGGGGGTGGAGCTGCGCAGGCGTTGCTCCTGCTCTAACCCTTTTTAGATGTGATTCTGCCAGCATTTAAAAGCCACAAATGAAAGCAAACCTTCTTAAATCAACAGGATAAGAGAGCTCAGAAAGCAAACAGCTGGTCCTGGAAAGTAAGGTTGGTATTTATCACCTTTAAAGGTTTTAAGACATTTACACTAGTTTTATATCTAAAATATAGAGCTTAATAAGTTAAGCTCCACCAAACAGGACTTGATCCTACTGAGGTGTTACATGCTCTGTCTTTGCTGTCTGTCCTCTTTTTGTCCTGTTTTCTATCTGCTGCTCCTCGAGCAGGGGATGAGCACGCAGACACAGCCCCAGACTCGGCTCTTCCCGCAGGTGGTGGCTCTGGCCGGTGGGTTCTTGTGCTGCGGCTGCTCTGGTTCAGCTGCTGCACCCTCCGCATCGAGGGCGCACGTACCAGCTCCCACTCATCTCCGCGTCTGACTTTCATCTTCAAGAAACGCTATAAATAGGAGCTGGAAAAAACCCTCCTCAGGTAGGTTGCGTTGCCTCTGGGAAATGTCTTGTTTTGGAAAAAGCAGCCAGAAAGGGCGGTTTTTACGGGAGGGCATCATTCTGCCCTGGGAGAGAGGAGTGTAAGATCACCTGGGTTTGTTCCCGTTTGATGATGTTTCAATACAAACAGCAGAATCTGGCCATGGAATGCCAACGTGCAGGGGAACGCAGGCGGCTGCTTGGCGAGGGCAGGGATGAAATCAGGGGATGAGCTTAACGTGGGCGATTAATCAGGGTGCCGACCTGGGTGCCAGGCAGTGAGGGACGAGATTTAGGAAAGTTTATACTGACTCTAGATTTATTTTTTTTATTTTTTTTTTGACCTCCAATCTACCTCTTCTTTCTGACACGTTTGAAATACACCCTTGTTGAAAATCCAAACAAACCTTCCTGTGCAGCCTCTGGCGTGACTCACGCTGCAAAGGGCCTCGCTGGGGCAGCTCTGGGGGGGGTCCGGGTGGCTGAACAGGGGAATGGCTTTTCCCTTCAGCCCCAAGGCTCTACGTATTTTTGCCACCGTGGGGTTTAGGTGGCTTCCAGTGTTGATCTTGGTAGGGCCAAGTGCTGGATGCCACGGAAGGCAGTGGGGCTGGAGGGGTGTGGGAAGCCCGGAGAGGGAAGCCAGGGAGCAGCCGTAGCTTGGCTGCAAACTCCGTCCTTCCCTCTAACCACAGGGACAGCTCTGCATGAAAAAGTGCTGCAGACCGTTGTTCTGCCTTGTGTGGTCTGCTCTTGTGGGCAATAACCTCCTGGCTCAGTGAATCATCGCTCGAGAGGTCGCACAACCACAGGCAGATGTTTTCATTGCTGCTGCTGGCGCCACACGAACGCAGACCGTGTCTGTCCCCATGTGGGCAAGCTGCGGTCGGGCTCCTTGGAGGGGCTTGTTTAGGAGCTCCCAGGGTGTCCTATGGGCTGTGTTTGCCAAGAGCTCAAACAGCAGGCACGTCTGGTGGCACTTGCCTCTGCGCCGACCCAGAGCTCACAGTGGCAGGGAGCGCTCGGAGCCTTTGCTCGGGTGATGTTGGTGGATGCACCAGACTAAACACCGTGCTTAGATGTAAACTACTGTCTTCTGCCTTGGATGTGGCCACACATTGTGATGGATGAGTTGGTGAGGGCACGAGCGATTTCTACAAACTGCCATGGCTGAAAGACTAGCAAAGAGAACGCCAGGGCTGGGCTGGGGTGGTGTGTCCCCAAGCTCATGGAGGAATTCTTCATGGAGGAGGAGGTCTCAACCCTATGTTGGATGCTGCGTCTGGGGTTGGTACGTGTTGGTCCTAAAAAGAAATTTATTTTCAAAGCTTTTCTCCCTGTCAGAAGGGTGAGGTGCAGCAGGGAGATGCCCCGCTGTGCTGGACTGGGCCTCGTGGGAGCTGGTGGTACGGCTGGAGGAGAGGTCAGATTTCCCAGTATTGGCTCAGCTGAGCCAACTCCTGGTGGAACGTTTCTCCTTGGAGTCAGAGGGCATCTAGGCAGCTCTCTGTGTGCCTGGTGGGCTCTTCTACACTTATCAGTTGATACCAAAACAGTGCTGGCAGCTTTCGACAGCTGCAAACAAAAGCAGGATGTTTGTGGTCTAACTGAAATGAGCCTTAGTAATCTCTCCTGGTTATAACCAGTTTTATTATCACCTGGAAGCACTTCACAACCCCTTCCTGAGGAATTTGGGTCATTATATACTTGGTTGATCAAGGATAAAAAAAAAAAATAATCGGCTGGTTCAGCCAGAAATGATTGAAACTTCCAGGACAGAAGGCGAGACATCACAGGGTTGTTGTTCCCCCCAAAATGGTCAGCACCCCAGTCCACCCTCATCACCCCTCAGAATTCAGAGGAATCTGTGTCTAACTGGACGTATCTACCTGGAGACACCATACCTGTTGTTCTCATCACCCCCTGCCTGCCTGCTCCCTCACATGCTGCCTGGCCCCAGCTTTTGGGGCAGTGCCCTGGACCAGGACTCCCTGCCCTGGTTCTCCTCATCTCCCATGGCTTCATATGATGGGCAGAGGAGCAGCTGGTGGTGCCTGGGAGGTGTCAGGGTGGAGAACCCCACGAAGGAGGTCCCGCTGGGAGCAGTGCAGCCCCCATGGTCTCACGGCATGAAGTCACCGTGCTGGGTGGTTGTCCTGCCAGGACAGAGCAGGAGCTCAGGAGCAGTCCCCTCCTCTGGCTCAGCACAAACCGCAGCCAACGTACAGAACCTTCATGCCTACAAAACACCTGGCCAGCAAGACTGATGTGTGGATAGATTTTATGTGACAGGAATACACAGTGTCGTATGTGAGCGCTGTGTCACCAGCATGGGAGCAGCGCGGGGCTGTGGGGAGATGGTGGCTGGAGAGCAGCGTAGCTCAAACCTTCACGGGAGACTCGGGCTCAGAGCCCCCCCTCTGCTGAGGCAGCTCCCAAGGAGGAGGCTGGCTCTGTTTATTTCTTCGGATGCGGTGGTGTTGAGCACAGCCACATCCCAGCGGGGACCACACTGGTCCACCAACGCTCCAGGGACTTCTCTCCCCCAGCTCCTGCTGCCTCCTGAGCGTCCTGCCCTCTTGCAGAGCCTGGCGCTGGCGAGACAATGCTTGGAAACCGGCTGGAGGAAATGACTTTTTAAAAATCATTTATTATTTTAAATGTTCGTTCTCCTGGAGGTGAACTGGGATCTGATAGGGATCAAGGTCAATGAGGGTGGCTGCCAGCTACCACGTCATGTCTGTGAGGGCTGACCTTGGCGTGTGTTTCTGGAGCAGGACAGAAGCAGGCTCTGCGTGCTTTGGGGATGCTGTCGCTGAGCTATTAATGCAGGAAGGTGTAACCATCACGGGGGGGGAGGAGACTTCATCGTGGCGTTTCCACAGAGGCAGCGTCTTGCTCTAAGCAGCCCCGCTCCGGCGGCCGGCAGTGCCTGCCGGGGTCCTGGCCAGTGGGTGGGAGATGCAGGAGGTCTGGGAGGTTTGATCTGATGCTGCTCCCCTGGTCTCCTCCCGCAGAGACATTGCTTTGGTTCCTTGTTCTTGGCTGTGTGGGGTGGACGGTCCGGAGCGGCTGCAGAAGCAGGATCAGGGCAGGTTCCTACTACAAACCCAGCCACCGCTGGGCCGGCGTGACCCCCTACAGTGTGTCCTCCCTGCCCCTCTGCACGCTGTCACCCGCCTCCTCCGCCTCCCCTGGGGAGCTCAGAGCCTCAACCAGGTGCAGCAGAGGAGGACGGACTGTGAGAGCTCCCCAGGCTCTGTGCTCCTCTGTCCCCAGTGGGGAAGCCCTGTGGAAGAGGGGCTGCTGGTGGCCTGGTACTGGAAAGCAACAGGGACGGAAGGCGATAAAGCACAGGGGAGTCCAGAGCATCCCGGGGCGGCGGGTGTCCCCTGGGGAACCCCAAAGCTGGCTTAGTGCAAGGTGTTCACTAGCAAGAGAGCTGGGTCTGCTGAGGACAGCGGTGGCAGCCACACTCCTGAGGCACTCCAGCTTTCCACAGAGCTGATACTAGCCTCTCCTCGAGGGCTGGTGTGGAGGATGCCCAGGATGGGACCATCTTCTATCCTGCTTCTGCTCGGCACAGGGATGGGCAGGTCCCTGTGTCCCCGCCGCTCCCTGCAGGAAGAAAGGGGACATTCAGCACCAGGCAGGGAGCTTGGCTCAGCCGGCACCTGGGCAAGGACAGTCTCTACCTGGGCAGGCTGTCCTGGCACTAGAGCTCAGTAGATGGTCCACCACCCCGAGGGCTGCCATTTTCCGAAGCATCTGGCACATAAAATGCCACGTACGGGCACTTCTTCACGTTGAGGCACACAAGCTTCTCCAGCGATGCTGTCTTAACAATCTCAAAGCCGGTTGCTCCACCAAATGTACTGGGTTTCCAGTACTCTGGGGAGCAGATGGGGTTTCCAAAAAGCCCCTTCAGGGAAAAGGGAGCTCCGATCTCCACCATGCTTTCCCCAAAAATACCATTGGGTTGGGGTTTCTCAAGCAGCAAGCCCGGATAAAACTCCAGAGCATCGATGTCTCCATACAGCTCTTCCAGCTCTGCCGCCTTCTCTTCCTCTCCTGCACCAAGTGAACATCAGAGGGCTTCAGTGAGGGAATCACCCCAGCAAGGACTGGCCTTGCTGTGGGAAACAGGAATGTGGCAGCTCCTGTAACCCGGGCAGCGGTGAGCCCAGCTCCCAGGCCAGGCACTGGCCCACTGGCCCACTCATCCAGCCCCCCAAGAAGGAAGGACCCCTGCAACCGAGGCCCCAGCCCTGCCCTGGTGCGTGGGTCGCCACCAGGCAAGGCTTGGATGGGCAGGCACCCACGAGGCCATTGGCAGGGGAGCAGCTCGTGGTCCTGTACCTCACTGCGAGCCCAGAGCTTCTGCACTGCCCCAGCAAAGCTCCAAGAGCTCCTTACCTGTCAGCTCCTGAAAGGACTTGTAGGGCTTCATGCCAAACCTCTTCCGATACTCGTTAAACGGCTGAAGCCTCAGCTGCCGGGATTCCTTGATGACCCCAATAGCCACTTCCAAGACATTGGCGTTGATGGTCTGTGCCCCACCGATCTGGAAGGTGAGAACACAAGGAGGAGCACACATGAGGCAGCACCAGCGTCTGCCCGTGGGGAGTCACCAGGCCAAAGCATCCCTGTGCCGGGCACGGTGTCACGGAGACCAGCATGTCCTCGCAGCAGCACGGAAACAGGGAATCCATGGACAGTGCCAAAACCAGCTGTAGAACAGCTTGGACTGAAGTCAGTCCAGTTCCCAGGGCAGCAAACGGTGCAGAAGCCCTGTATGGATGGTGACCCGCTGGCCTGGCAGGAGGGGAGAAGTTATGGAGGTTTGGGGTCACAGGGTGACCCCAAACACCCAAACAGCGGTGAGTCTGTGCCTCAGCCTTGCTGCTTTGCAAAAGTGAAAAGGGTCAGAATAGCAGATGTAAGTGCCTGGAAGAAAATATCCATGTGATGGCAGCAAAGAACGGTGCCAGAGAAGCTCCACAGCCTGGGGCCAGGAGATCCCAGCTTACCACAGGCTCCTGGCGTCACCACGGTGTTTACTACAGAGTCCCCAGACCAAGAAAACGGGGCTACCGAGGCCCAGCCTTGCTATGGTGCTTGTGGGGAGGACCCATGACACCTGCCAGGCGCTGCCCTGAGTAGAAGACTCTATGTGTGACACAACCCACTGCTGAACGGGGATGTTCCTCACTGCTGTGATGGCACTGCCATCACGGTAACATGAGCATCACCCCCAGGGTCCCGCAGCCCCGGCTCTGGCAGGGAGGGGGGAGCAGGACCTTACCCTTCCTGCAATCTGCTTGGAAAAGGACTCCACCAGCGCCTCCACGCCATAGTCCATGAGCATGGAGGTGTTGTAGAGGAACTGCTTGTAGCTGTACTCTTCCCCCTGGATTATGAAGGAGTCGGGCATCAGCCCGTGCCAGTGATAGAGCTGGTTGAACTCCACCGCGATGCGATTCCGGTACTGGAACTGTGTCCCAAACAGCAGCTCGGGGTCGAACTTGAGGCTCAGGTAGTACCCACTGAGGTGCTGGACGTAGTCTTCGATGACGATCTTAATGGTCTCCCCTGGGCAGGAGGCGAGAGAAGCAGCCGTCATCTGGCAGCAGCAGGAGCTACCAGCTCTTTACCTGAAGGATGTTACCCACGTGCTACGGCAGCATGTCCCTGCGCTCACCCACCACCTGGGACCTTTCTGACTATGGCCTTGTTGAGCTGCTTGGGAATTTTTCAGTGGATGATTTTTTTTTTCACCAGCAAAGGCCAGTCTGCCACAACTGAAATGGCTCCTGAGGAAGCTGACCTTGAAACGCTTCTTAGAGACGGCGTGGTGACATGGGTCTCTGCTGGATTTTGGTCAAATATATAAAATAACTTTAACAGGAAATAATTAAAAATTAATTTTTGATGGACCAAAGCCCTAGAAGACTGCCAGAGAAATTTCTCCAGTGTCTAAAGCCAGCCTGGCCACTACCTTCAGGGACCAACTAACACCTGAGTCCTTGGGACTTGCCCAGGGAGGTTGGACACGGGGCTCCGTGGTGCCCGTGCCCTGTGGCACTGCTGGTCCTCACCAATGAGGATGAGACGAGCCGTCTGGAAGAGCTGCTCGTCGCTCCAGGTGGGATGCTCCCGTTTCAGAAGGTCACAGACGCGGTTGTGCTCGCGCAGCCAGAGCGTGGCATACATGCAGAGCCCCGGCAGCAGCCCGAACACCTCCTGCCCCATCGCCAGCTGCTTCTCCTTGGGGACGGCAGACGGGTAGACCATGTGAACCGGAGCATCAGTGACCGTGGGGGGGTACACCTCTCCATCCACCACCTTGGGGAGGCAAGAACGGGATGGGAGAAAGAGAGGAAGGGAGAAAACCACCCTGGTGAAAGCCTGCCTGGCTGGGACCTGCCTCCTCATGGCACCACGGCCACTCTCTCACAAGTACTAAGTAGGATGGAAACATCCCCCTCCTAGAGCCCCACTGCAGGACCCCTGCTGCCACCAGAACAGCGTGACCCCAAGGCTCGTCCCTCCGCTCACCAGCCACCAAGGGAAGCCCTGGCAGCGCTCTGCATGGAGCACCAGGGATGGGGGGCTCTGACAGGGCTGGGATCTCCTGATGCTCCTGGGAGTCTCTGGCCCAGAAGCTGCTAGAGGGACACGAGCTTCAAACAACCCTGGATCATAGGGCTGAGATGCGTTTTGGTTGTGACAGGCGGTACCTGGAATTTCAGCTTTCCATCTCTGAAGAGACGCAGCTGGTGCTGCCGCTGCAGGTTGTCCCCATAAATGTGCCCGAGATCCACCTGTGAGACATCACAGTATCAAGGCTGCTCCAAAAGGCTGTGCACACCCCGGTCCTCCTCCTCACTCCCTGCATGGCCCCGTGTCCTCCTCACCCCATGCCCCAGTGCCTTGGTGAAGCCACGTCCCATCTTCCCCGATGTCTTGAAGAACTGGTGAGTGAAATGCTGGGCGAAGAAGGCAAACATCAGGTTGGTGCCTCGGGGATCAGCTTCAAACTTCTGCCGCAGAAGGAACCTCTCTGCCAGGAGCTGAGGGTCGGGGAGCTGCTGCTTCCCTGCAAAGGATGGAGGTTGAGGGTAGATGCCCCACACCGACCCAGCTGGGTACTGGTGCTGGCCACGGGGCTGTCAGTGAGCACCACTGTGTCAGCTGCAGCACCAGGTACTGATTTTTCTGCTTCATAGCCCTCTCAGAGAGGCTACGACCTGCCCCAGCAGCTCAACCTGAGCTGTCCCAGCAGTGTTTTGGATGCCATCAAGCTCCTCCTGCCCATGGGGCCACCAGTAGCACGTGGCCCTGCCAGCAATGCCTTGCAGATGTGTCCATGGCAGTGAAAGCTTGGGCACAGGTGGGTGGGAAACGCCGATGCTGCACTGAGTACGGACCCAGGGTGCTGCTCTGGAGACTCAGCCCCCCACGCCGGTCCCCCTGGGCCCACTGCGTACCTTTGGTCCCCATGGGCGTGGGGCAGTTGTCTGGCACGGGCGGGAGGACACGGGTGTAATAGCTGACGTTGGCATAGGCCTCCCAGCTGATGTAGCCGTAGTCAGAGTTGAAGGTGGGGGGGCTGGGGATGAGATTGGCACGAACTGGAAGGAGAGAGGAGGGGGTCACCACTGTGTGGGGCCCAGGATATGGGGTAGCACCCCATGGGCACTGCCCCTGGCTCCTGCCCACCCACTCAGTGCTGCCAGGCACTCTCCCCTGCCACCCCAAAAAACAGAAAGGAACTGGCAGTGGAGGCACGTGGGCACCCCAGGCTGTGCTCCGAGCCTTTTAGAGGCTGCAGTTCCCCCGCAGAAGAGGAGGGCTCGTGCTAATGCGCTAAGTGGATTCTTGGATGATGAACGAGACGACAACCGCATAGAAATGGTAAAACCAACAGCCGGAGCCTTGGGAATGTGTCGCTAGGGCTCCAAGGACTGGAACCTAAATATTTATGCAAAGTGATGAATATGGGGACACGAGTAAAAGGGCCAGCTCCATATTTCCACGGGCTGCTTTCCATGTGGCCACTTGAGAGCCGTTTGGCCCAGGGAGCGCGGCCGCTTGCGATTTCCAGCTGGCTGCCAGCCCGGCACACGGCCGGGGGTGGACACACGGCCGGGGACACATGGCTGGGGATGGATGCACGGGGACACACAGCTGGAGACGGACTCACAAGCAGCTCAGGCTCCAAGCCCTGCTCCCTGCTGCTGCCTGGCTGGGCAGCCTTTCCTGGGCAGGGTGATGGGACAACACGATGGGATGACAACCTCCCTGGGTGAAGTGGCTCCAGACCGGTGCCTGCTGTGCCTGTGAGAGCTGCTTAGCGTCACTGCAGCCACCCACACCCACACCTCTGTCGATGCCCAGGGGGTCCCCGAGTCCTGCTGCACCCCGGGAGCCGCTCCAGCCCCTCACCTGTGAGTATGAGCCTCATGAGCGTGTCCCTGATGAAGGTGCTGTTGACAATGTCCCAAAACCACTTGAACTGGGTCAGGATGAAGTGGTAGAAGGCAGGACTGGGCTTCAGCCAGTCGTGGAGGCGTGTCCAGAGCTCAGCTGGGGGAGGCAGATCAGGCAAGTCACTCACTCTGCTAACGAAGCCTGTTAACGGCCCCAGCCCGTCCACACTGTCACTGCTGATGACAGCAGGTGATGCAGAGGCATCGTGCTGCCCCGGGGACCCACGGGTGCTGGAGGTCCTCTGGGCACGAAGGACTTACGGGAGGTGCAGTTGGCCCCAAAGTATCCCGTCCGCGTGCAGTCGCACTCGTATCCTCCCAGGCCGACCCTCACGCACACCCCTTGGTGCTGGCAGGGGAAATAACAGCAGGGATTCACTGCGGGGAGAGAGACATGTCACCGTCCACCCACGTTGTCACCTTCCTTATGGAAGTTAGCCTTGTCTGAAACACCCGGGACCACCAAAGGCACTGTCTGCACGGACGGGATAAAGCAGTGCAAACGCAGCACCAGTGTTAATAATAATAATAATAATAATAATGGCAATTGTCAGGGCTGGAGTTTGCTTTGGCAAGCAGCCCCTCCGCTCCCGCCGCCCCAAGCGGATGAAAAGGGCCGGCTGCTGGGCTGGCTCCCCCGGCTGCCGCCCAGCCCCTTCCTCTGCCGCCTTCGTGCCCCAGCCTGCAGGGCACAGATAAGGGTCCCTTCCCGATGGCCCCACGGCGGCAGGATCCCACGGGACGGGAGCAGCGCTGCCACCCAGTTGGGTTGGCGCCCACAGACCCGGGATGGGGCCTTTGTGCCAGGAGAATAGAAGTCACCAGCCCAGCTGGGAAGCACAGCGCCCTGGGGACAGGGGTGCCACCAACACAGCGCTTGGCTCCGGTGCCACTGGCTGCAGGGATGGGGATGGGCAGCATGACTTGAGCACCAGAAGGGACCGAGAGCCGGTTTCTCTGTGCCCAGCGTCACGGCTGGTGAAGGAAGGTCTCCTGCGTCCATCAGCCGCTCCATGCGGTCCACGAGCTCATCAGGCCCCTGCTGGAACTGGTTCAAATTCTGCTGGAATTTAGGAACAGGTTCCAACACTGGGGTGGAGGGATGGGCACACAGAATAGAAACCACATTTTTTCCGTAGGAAATTGCAGCTAAAAATTAACATATTTGAAACATCAATCTAATTTTGCAAGGTTTCTTACTCTCCCAGCTGGCTGCTGGCTTGGGGCAGGGCAGGGGCTACCCGGGAGTCTGGGGCTTGGCTGGCAGCTCTGCCCGGGTGCCCTCAGCCCTGTGACCCCAAATCCCTCCCATCACGGGGGCTGGCTTGCAAAAACCTGTTCAGCTCCCAGCTCTTCCATCAGACTCCCTTTCATCTCAGGGTTTCTTTATATATCCAGACGAGAGGCAGCAGGCAGGTTCTTGTTTATCTCAGACAAATTAAGGTCAGACCACCCGTTCGGTTTTTTGCAAGATGGGAATTTTTGCAAAGGGAGCCGCGCTGCAGCGCAGCTGGAGCATCCTCCGGGATGTTCCTGCATCGGTAGCTCCTCACTCGACTCTGCGGCAAACTTGGCAAACACCTCCAAGAGCAGCCCCACGCCGTGCCCGCTGACACCCGGGAGGATGCAGGGCTGATGTGGGGCTCCACAAGGCCAGGAGGATGCTCCGTGCTGTGGGTCATGTCCTCATCACGCCGGGCTTGGCCGAGCTGCCTCCTCCCGTGGTTCACAGCAGTGTCAGCGCCGCGGGGTCCCGGAGGTGGGGCGGGAGCGGTATGTTCCAGCCAAAAGAGTGGGAGGGGGACGGTGCGTGTCCTGGCCTGCGACAGCAACCCCCTCGTGTCCGTTCAGGGCCTCCCTCCCGCAGCAGCTCCGTGCCTTTCCCCACCCCGGCCAGGAATCCTGCGCTGGCCCTGCTGGGGATGGCTCCAGGTATGGGGAAAGCTGCTGCCAGGCTCCGCGCTGGAGCGCAGCCCCCTCCGTGACAGCAGAGCTGGTGAACAGGCTCCATCACCGCTGAAAAATGCCAGATTTCGGGGACAACATCCGCTCCGCGAACCGCAGCCAAAGCAACCTGGGGTGAATCACGGCCAGGCTGGAGCCGGGCTTGCTCAACGGGACATGGCTCCCTGGCCACAGGCTTTGAAGATGATGAAAAACTCAAGCACTTGTTTTTTTTCTGATTCAGGGAGGCTTCCTCGGGCCCACGAGCTGTTCGCTGCACAGGCGGTGCAGCCAGATTGTCATCTGCAACCACTTCTCGCAACACCACGAGCGAGCGCAGCGTGCCAGGGGCCGCAGCTGCAGACCGCGTGGGGCTCGACCGTCCTCCTCCCCACACCTGAGCTGGGCTACTGGCCCCGAGGATGGGTGGCCAGGCTGGCTGGAGGGGGGGATGCAGCCCCAGGGCTCTTGGTGCGGCGGCAGGATGATGCTCTCAGCCCCATTGCTGAGAAGCTGTGCTGGGAGGGGGTGGTTGACCACGGGCTGCGGAAACAGCCATAAATCAGAGGAGTCCACGCCAAACCTGACCCATGGCTGGAGCTCAGGCAGACGATGTCTGAGTGCTCCTACAGCTCCTGTTTGCCAGCAGGAGAAGCAGCGTGAGCACCCGATGAGGGTGGAATGGCCGTGGAGAGGACAGCCAGGCTTATTTTGCAAGAATGCTTGTACAAAACTACACCCCTGAAGGCAAGGCAGCAGCCAAGGGCAATATCTTCTGGGGAAAACAGAGAAACACCTTGGGACCAACTTGGCTCCGCTCACAACCACAGGAAAAGTCTACAGAGAGCAAATATCACAGCTCAGAGCCAAGGTGCAGCCAGCAAAGGAGTCGAGTAGAAGCGCTCTAAGCAAACACCAAATGAGCAGGAGATCCCAGCCTCAGCCCAGCATCCTGTTATTTGGTCTTCAAGTGCAGATCCAAGGGGTAGATAGGGCTGTGGTCCTCCTGGTGCAGCACTGCGGAGGAGCAGGAGCCCAGCTGCTCCGCTGACAGCAGCCTGGGCCACGGCACAGTTCCCGTAATTCCTCAATCAGATATCTCCTTCCCTAATTAAGGCTTGGAAGAGAGCCGCCCTTTCATGTATATCCTGGGTATCTTTATTCTTTTCCTCCAACGTAGTGAAATTTGCTTTGATCCAGGCATGCAGCAGTCGGCTCCAGGGGCTGGTCACGGAGCATCTGCCCCAGCTGCTCTGGGAATGTGGGTCTCCAGGCCCTGTCCTGTGCCCAGCAGGACACAGGGATGCTGGTCCCAGCTGTCCTCGAGCCCCAGGAGAAGCTTCTCAGGGAGAAGATGGTCACGCCAGTGGAGGGATGATGCAAAGGCTGTCCCATGCCTGCCCTCACCACCTGCAGTCCAGCCCAGCGGGTGACAGCCAGGTCCATCCCATGAGGTCCCTCCTTTTGTGCACCCATGCCCAGCACACCAGGGTGCCTGCTGCCTCCCAAGCACTGTCCCTCCTCCTGCTGCTTCTACTCTGTCCTTCCCTCCAGCCTGAGGTCAAGAAGCTTAGAGGGTTGCAGGGTGGCTTGGCCACACTGGGGACACCCAGCCCCGCTGTCCCCAGCAGGTGGACCTGCCACCTCCTGCTATGTTGCATCCCAACCCTGGGAGTCTTGCACCCTTTGCATTGCTGTGGGGCCTCAAGGGGCTGCAACCCCATGCCATGTTCCCCTTTCGGACATGGACACTGCCGAAACAAGGAAGTTCTCAAGGAAGCGAACTCAGCATCCCTATTTTTGCACAGGACCAGCCACTCTAGTACAGACAAGTCCCTCCTCTCCCGACAGGATGGCTGCAGGGAGGGGTCGTTGGTCGTGGAAAGGGCAACATGCCCTGATCTGGCACCCTCTGCCTCCTCAGCCCAAACCTGCTCGGCTCAGGATGCTTCTCCCATGGTCCTGCATCCCCTTTGATGGAGGGGTGCTTGCTCAGCTTCGCACACCCAGCCTGGGGGGCTCGGGTTTGGGCACATGGTTTCCCACAGCGGTGGGAAAAGCCAGGGAGGCTGATGGAGACGGGGTCACCATCAGCAGCATTTGCAACGTCGGTGGTTGGAGCCCTGCTGAGGGGTGCAGCCCACGTGCCTGGGATGTTTTTGCTGAGAATGATACTTTAGTGAGGAACTGCGAAACCTGAAAAGTGCCACGAGCTTCGTGCTGGGATGACACTTTTTTGCAGGCAGGAAGGTCATTTCATGGAAGAGGGACTGGAGTCAATGCCCCATTAAGGGCCTGGAGGAAACCACACTGTAGGGACTGGGGTTAGAGCTGACAGGAGTTGAGACGTGGTTTTATTTTGCAACACAGTCTGTGGATGCCTGCCATAAGCAGCACTAATCCTCACCACCTCCGGGTGCACAGGCAGCTGTGCCAGCTTGTGGCATAGGAACAAAGCAATGGCTCAGGCCACCAAAGCCATCCCTGCTGCTCCCAGCCCTCCATCCTTGCCCCAAAGCTGCAGTTTCACCTGGTCTGTGTTTGGGGGAGAGTGCGGAAGGGCCCTGACTGCCAGCATTCGTGGATATGGCCCTCTTGTCTTTTGAGAAGCCCTATCCCAGCTGGGAGACTGCGGGGAGCAGCCGGGTGCTGCCCCTCAGCCTGGTGGCAGGGCTGTCCTGTCCTCCCTCAGGGTGCTCCTGGGACAGTGGTGGCCTTGGTGGGAGCCCAGCGCTGTCGTGTGGCCGTGCCCGGGCCAGCGATGGTTCCTCCAGCCTTGCGTGTGGTCCCATCGCGGCCGCAGCGGGAGGTAAAGGGGAAGTTTGTTTTTCATGAGAGATTTTGGTCTCCCGTCAGGCGTGAGGAGCCAACGCCTGCAGCTCCAGGTGCTGCGGGGAGTCTGCCGCAGGCGGTGGCCCTGGGGCTCCTGGCTGCCCCTGGCTGCCCCTGGCTGCCCCTGCCTGCCCTGCCTGCCCCTGCCTGCCCTGCCTGCCCTGCCTGCCCCTGCCTGCCCTGCCTGCCCCTGCCTGCGCTGCCCCCCGCTCCGGTGCCGCTGCTGGTCACCCCACGGCCGGGGCCCGGCAGGACCAGCCCGGGGCGACGGGTGAGATCGCACCCCGGGGACCCCGCAGAGCAGTCCCGCAGCGCTGGGCAGGGGCTGGGGGCAAACGCCCCGACCTCTCCGGGCGAGCGCCCCACGTCCCCGGCGCCTCCGGGGGTCCCTGCGGTACTGGACCCCCCTGGACCAGATTCCCCTGCACCTCTCGGTACCGGCTGCCCCGGGGCCGGCTCCCCCTCGCTCCTGGCCCCCCTCGCGGTGCCGCATCCCCGCGGTGCAGGATGTTCCCGCTCCCCCCGGCACCGCATCCCCTAGGGCCTAGTCCCTCCTCGATCTCC
>VZRU01009996.1:0-15405 GCA_013398155.1 Pedionomus torquatus | reverse complement strand
GGACAGAGACCTGGGGGGGGGGGGTGTCCGAACGCGGCATCCCCTGGTTGAGCTGCTCGGGCCGGAGCCGGAGCCCGGTGTCGCTCCTGGGCTTTGTCCACAGCCAGACACTGAGCAAAACAAAAGCAAATTCCCCGGCAGCTGAAGGTGCCATTTTTTATGCCTGGGCTGAACAAGGAAGTATTTTTTGATCTCTTAAAAATCCCGAATATTATCTGACAGTTTATCTTGTTTCTCCGCATCCGTGTCTTTGCGGCAACGCCAGCTCATTTACATGTGTATTGCGCCTGCCTCCACGGGTGCTGAGGTCAATTGAAACTCAAGAAAAGAGGAGAAATTTATGCAAAACTGTTGATTGCATTTGTATGTAATGAAATCATCCAATATTCATCTGACTATAGACTCTAATCTGAAAGGAGAAGTGAAGGACATAAGAGTCACTGGAAAGCAATAATGAGCTTCTGTAGTGATTAAAAAAGCACTTGAGCTTTCTGAAAATCCAGCCAGAAATCGTGTCTAATCAACACGGAATATAGGAGGCAGAGATTACATTGATACATTTTGCAAAGCTCACTGTTGAAAATGTATGCGAGCTGTAAACTCTGACATGCCATCCATGGTCTGTTTTATACAAATCCGGGCGGCACACAATCAGCGCCCGGGCTCGTCCCTGGCACAAAGCAATCTTGGTGTCTCTGCTCGATGACTCACAAGGAGCGCAATCACATCTATTTTGAAGAGCAATGTTGGTTTTTAACTATGTCGAGAGCTTCCAGCTTCCTCGGAGTTTTTCCTTCCTCTCGCCTCCGCGTCGCGTTTCCCGACAGCGGCTCATCCCGGGCGGTGGCAGGGGTCCGGTGCCCACCCTGGTCCCTGTCCTGACCCCCTTGGCGTGGCTGCCCTGGTTCAGTGGCTCAAACTGGGGTGTCCTGGGGGTGCCACGTGTGGAAGGATGCTGGTCTCTGCTGGGGGTGCGATGAGCAGGGATGTGCACGGGGGTGCCAGGGGAGCAACCTCCTTGGGGACCACGAGGCCATGGCAGAGCTCACCAGGTGGGACCTGATGGTGCCCTGAGCCCATGTGTGCTGTCAGGAGAGGGGTCCCAGTAAGTGTGGCACAGGAAACCCAAGACACAGCTCAAGGGGGTCCAGTCACAGCCCACCCTCCCTCCTGCCCTGCCCAACCAAGTGGCATTTGCTGCTCAGGCCAAACCATTTGGTGGGCAAAGCGGCATCACCAGTATCAGTTCATATTATGCCCAGCCCAACCATTTTCTGGCCCAAAGTCCCGTCCCTTCCCCTCCTGGGTTATTGGATGCAGCTGGAGCTCCTTCCCCACCCGCCAACAGCATCAGCTGCAGCTTCTTATCAGCTCTGGGTGCAATCCAGGCTGGAGCCAAGAGAGAGGTTTCTGCTGATGCTGGTGGAGGAAGCTTTTAGAGCTGACGGGCCTTGTGCTGGAGCTCCTGCTGTGGAGGAGCTGTGCGGTGCTGTGCTGCTGCACCCATTGGAACAGTGGGTGATTTGTGCAGAAAAAGGGAAAGTGGGGCCACCCTGTGTGCCACCTGGCCACGGTGAGCAAGGTGAGTGTCTGTCCTTTCTTCACCTGGTCCTTGGTGGGTGTTGATGCTGTGGCAACTGAGGGGTGACTGGTACGGGGTGAGAGCAGCATCTGTGGGTGCTGTGACTGTGAAGTAAGGATGCAGGCGAGTGGGCTCCCCAAACCCTCCCCTGCTGTGGGACCATCAGCTGTAATGACTCGGAGAGCAGGTCTCTGCCTTCCTTCAGATTGAAAAAAAAATGTTTTTGCACTTGGTTTTGTCTTGCCACTGGGGCCAGCCCTGGGCCTGCTTGGGACACTGTCCTGCTGTCCAAAGGCACAGGACACAGCCACTCGGGTTGGGGACAGGCAGCTCCATCTCTTGCCCGGTGCTGGTGCAGTTGTACCATTCGGTTTTAATTCATGAGAAGTGGAGTGAGATGCTACAGGTTAAGGAACAGCAGTAAATACTTGGGAAATTCCCCCATGCAATGACCCCCTGCAGCTCCCCTGCCCATCTCCACCATCCCACCCCTCCATCATCCCATGGCCAATGCCCCAAAGACTTGGAAGCTCCATGGGCAGTGCCAGCCCCACCAACGCCTGCACCAGCAGCAGCTTCTCCACCTGCCCTGGCAGGCTCCTCTAAAGAAGCATCCAGGTCAGCACCCGATGCTCTGGGCAGGTACTGGGGAAACCCTTCGAGCCCAGGCTGTTGCTGGGATGCTGAGGTTGCAACAACAGCAAGAAAAGCCTAGTTGATAAATGTCAAAAGAAATACAGTAATCAGCTGAAAGCAATTTACCGAGCCATGTAACCGCCCTGGGCTCGCCATTTTCCTTTATTCATTTATCATGGTAAGCACTTTGGCCAAAATACACAAAGCAGAGAAATTGTTGACATGTGGGGCCCTAGAAGAGCAAATCCTTCATCCTCCCCCCCTCCCCACCGCACATATAAACTGGCTTTTGGGGAGTTGTTTATTTAAGGACTGCAGAGCACTTGGTGCTCTTTGAACCTGAATGCCTTTGGAGCGGGGCTGTGGTGCTGGTCACCACCCTCCCTCCTCCTGCCATCGCCCCGGGCTGCGGGGAGGCTGCCTGTGCAGGTTTGCTGCTGTTGGGATGTACCTGCTGGCAGCGAGGAGCTGAGCTGTGCCAGGTGCTCAGGACCCTGTTCTGCTTCTACCTCTTCCATCCCCTCAGACGTGGTACTGGTGGCCCGTGCGGGTGTGCTGTGACTGGCCAAGGAGGGAGATGCTGGGTTTGGAAAGTTCTTGTGTTGGCTTTTGGTCTTCTCGGCACTAGGTAAAGCAGCCAAGCTGACAGCACTGGTTTCAGTTCTCTATCCATGAAGCCAAGGGAAGCACAAAGCCCCTTTCCCCTGCCCACCCTGCACCACTTGGTGCTGAGCTCCCTTGTGCCTTCCCAGTGGCCAGGCTGCAGGTAACTCTGGCCAGTGCAACGGGCAAATACTTCTTCTGGGACATGTGAACCTGAGGGGATGCACCAACCAGGAGCCGGGTGGCGCAAAGTTACTCTTCCATGTTTCATTTTCACTTTATTTTAAGCAAAAATAAACGTTGAGCTTCACAGCAGGACAGCACAGGTTCTCCCTGCGTGTGGTCCTTGCTCCTGCGAGGTGCTGGGGTGCAAAGTGAAGAGGGCAGTCATTTCTCCCGTGCCCCAGCTTCTGTGTTGGAGCCCTTCCAGCAGCCTCCAGTCCTCCCTCCTGCAGTTTTATTTTTAATCTTCATTCACCCACCTGGATGAAGAACAGCGAGGAGAGTTTCCCCCCCTCCCTCCCTCCAGTTCCATCCCAGGTGAGGAATCAGAGCGGCCAAAGCACAGAGCCGCTCTGGAGGGTCTGGTGGAGATGCCCCTGACCATCAGGGATGGCCAGGGTGTGTGACAGTCCGCTCTTGCTTGAGAAGGGAGTGTGTCCATCGGTGATTATCCCAGCAGCTCCTTGGTCTTTGCTGCCAGCAGTCTGTCCATCTCTGCTGTGGCGCTGTCTGCCATTTGCTGGATCTGTGGCAACACAGCACGAGTCTGAGTCACACAGCAGGTGATGCCAGAGTTTAAAGGGACAGGAGTGACTGGATCACCTCCTGAAACAAAGCCTAAAGTCCTAATAAGACCCAAAATGGTGCTGGGGTGATAAGAGGCTCTTTCTGGGGGTTCCCACCAGCCCTCAGTGATTCTGTGCCAGTGCCACACCTGTGCATTGAGAACAGGGACTGGGCAAAGGCTCTGAAAAACAATGTGAAAACTTGGCTGAGCTTTGCAAGTGACTTTTTTGGGTCCTTACTTAACGGAGTGACTTCTGGGGAAGGCAGAGTTGGAGACCTGCTGGTGTTGACACCAGAGAAGGGAAAGCTTATCTCATTACCTCCCACAACCTTTCGACTTGTAGGACAAACTAGGTAACAGCAGGAGCGCGGCCTTGGGACAGGCTATGAATTCACAGTAACAGGTCTGTTTCTTTCTTGTAAAAAGAAATAAATAGTGTTTGTTAAAGCCCTGGCCAGGACTTGGGTCTCCTGGTAACACGGGATGGACACAGCAAGCATGTAAATGGGACCAGAATACACGTGCACTTATTTGAGTGAGCACAGATAAAGGATGGCGTGCATTGGGGGGGGCTGCACTAATTTTACAGGGCTGATTAGGACACACCCGCTCCCAGGGTCTGAGATATATTACAATGACCTTTCCCCATGTTGAAAAACTCAGGTACAAGCGAAAATTAGAATTGAGATGCTACCTCTACAAATGCAGAAAACCATCGGTCTGCTCTGGGACAACTGCTTCCCAACAGGATTCGGTTACAATAGCGTGGCCATTTTTCCTGCTTGCACAAATGCTCTGTATATCAATGTTTATTTTTTCGAGCACACAGAGAACTGTCCCGAAGCATTTGCAATGTATCTAACTGTAGCTGTTAATAAACAAACAGCTAAGAAGTAATGGCCTGCCTTCAGAGGCATCAATTCAGCAAAACACTTAGGCTTGTGCCTGAGTTTATGCCCAAGTAATTGACTTTAGTGACATCTGCTCTTAGGGAATTAGGCATGCGCTTAAGTATTTTCCTGAATTGGAGCCAAAAACTCCTAACAGAGATAATCTTGCTAGCCTTTTCATTAATAACAAACTGGAGCGATCCTCATTAACACCAGCTGTTTTGCAGTGGTCAGGCACTGTGTAAGTGGTGGTAAAGCTATGGACGTGGGTCACTTTGTTTCCTGAGTTGAGCTGGTTTGTGCAACAGTCCTTTGTGGTATGAAAGCTTTTGGGGAACTTTTTCTTCTCTTTGTTTTTCTGCTGCCGGTTTGAAGGCCCAAATTTTATGAACAAAAAGCAAATACAACAGCCATTGCTGACTCCAAAAATTCAGCCCGGGGCCACCCGCTCCCCAGCCGGGTTCTCAGTGCCAGAGATTTGCCAGCAAGGGCTGGGACAAACTGAGTTGTGAAACATCGTGATATGGCAGAAGAGGAGTGNAAATTAAAAAAAAAAAAAAAAAAAAAAAAAAAAATTACCTGCTTCTCTAGCAGCCAGATGGTATCTTCAGACACTTTGTTCTTGAACTTCTTTACCTGGTTGACACTTCTGCTTCGCACTTTTCTCAGGGCCTCCTTGGACTTGTTGGTGGACTGCTTGGCAAGCTTGGCCAGGCTCTCCCTGTGCTCCCTCGTCACCCTAGCAGTGAGGGGAAACAAAACACACCAAAAGGAAAATCAGTGTCATGTGCAGCACAGCCAGACTTATCTTCTGAGGAGGACTCTGGGTAAATGCAGCGATTCTCTCTGCTGTGGTACCTCTCTGACTGGCCAAAACACAGCTGCCACATAGCACCGAGTTGGAATGCACAGGGACAGCCTGTGCTAAGATGGAACTCGCCCTGTGTTGCAACGACAGAGGGACTTAACAGCTCAGAGCGTGTCTTTATCCCGCTTCGGTCCATCTGAGCCAAGTGGCCACCTCTGCGTGGCACCACCAGGGCAGCGCACCCCAGTCAAGCAAGCCTTGAGCCTGGAATAGAAGTTCCCAGCACAGCCCTGAACCGAGGGACTTGGACTGGATCTTACTTGTTTTATAGTTGTCACTGCAGTGCCTGAAAGTCATGCTGAAATGTTCAGACTTTCCTTTTTTCTGTTGCCAAAGCATCTGTGGGAAAGAGGAAAAATCCAGCTCCAGACCTGAGAGACGGAGCTGAAAAGAGTAATCCTGCAAAGCTGGGAGGAAACCTCCGTCCCTTCCCGAAACTCGGTATCGCCTCCCTGCAACTGAAGAGCCTGAATTATATACCTGGAAGCTACAGAGCTTATGTTTCACTCGACCTTAATCCAGCTCATCACAACCAGGCTTTTTCCACCAAGATGATGTGAACACCAAGTTTGACAGGAGGATGATGCTAAATGGGTAACTCTGCCTAGGAGAACATCAGCTCCACCTTTCCCTGACGTGGTGTCAGTCACTGCTGTGGTACTACAAGAAAATCCTGAACTTTCCATCCCAAACCAGAAACTGTAGGTGATGAGGGAGTCTGAGTATCTCAATAAGGCACAGGAAAGGCTGACGTGCCACCTCAGCTCTGGTCATGCTCCAGCACCTACAGCTGATCACTGTCAACATCAACTGCTAGTGCTTAACAATAATATTTTAATTAGTTTTGTGGCTATTGAAGTTCACAGACTGCCTTGAGAATGGAAAAAAAAACCAACAAAACCAAACCCCATGCGCTCACAGGGACTCGCTAGCAAGAGAGCACCCGTCTGCTCGCAGAAGATATTGCAAAATAAACATTTCACAGGCGTATTTAGAAATTGGCTGCAACAGCCCGGGTCACCAAAACACTGAGGCCAGGACTCTTCCTGCAGAGAGCTCAGGAAACGTGGGGCGAGGGCTCCCAGGACAGCGTGGGTGTGCGTTCCAGGAGGGGGGCTGTCGGGGCAGGATGAGACCCTCAGCCCTTCCCGAGTTGGACCCCCGCCGATACCTTCCCTGGGCAGATGTCTGCAGCCTCTCACCAGTTATCTTTACTTCACAGTGTGGGGAGGGAATAGGTTTCCCAGAACTGACAGGTAATTACAAGAACTTGGGATTGCTAGAAAAGCTGACAGACCTTAGAGAGCAGCCCTGGCACCCCCAGACTGCCCAGCTCCCTGCTGAGGGGTGGGCAGGGGGGAGATGGCCAGCGAATTTCACATGTGGCAAGAGACTTCTGGTCGGCATGCGCTCGAGCTGGGACTGAACACTTAATTAGAAGTGAATGGGGTTACTCGTGGTTTCCTCTGCATCCCAACATCGATGCCCTCAGGGCTTCTCGTGTTCGACCTCCCCAGCCAGAGGTCCCACGGCACATGCGAAACCAGCAAAGTCGGCTCAGAAACAGGGGTCTGGGTGAGGTCAGGTTCTCAGGCAGTGTATTTTTGGAGGGGGGTGGGGTGTAGGTGGGCAGGGAGTCAAATCCTGGCTGCTAAACTGGGAGGAGGGAGCTAGAAATCTCTCCCATCTCCTGCTGGGTGGCGAGGGGAGCCGGTCTGCAGCGGGGCTGCTCGGCGGTGTGGGACAGAGCTTGCCCTGAGCTATTCGCCTCCCGGCTCCCGCTCGGCTCTGGCGGGTTGTGCCGAGGGTATCACTCGCCTGCTCGGGGCTGCCGAGCCTTTAAGGAAATGTTTTTGTTTATGCAGCGCTGCCAGATTTCCTACGCTTCTTGGCACGGGGTCACTGCTTTCATGCCTCCTTGTCTGTCTTTATTAACACCAATTTCTTTTTATCACTGCACAGCGCCGTGGAGTTTCTCAGCGGGTTTTATGTTCCAGCCAGACTGTGTGTAAATTCTCAGCAATGCTACCAACAATGCCAGAAATGGACGCTTTTTCAAGCAGATGCTGTTTCTGGTTAAGGAATCCATCAACATGAGCCAGGCCCACAGTTTCTAAGGACAGTTGTCTAATCCTGCCCCCAGATCTGGGGCTTTTAAGCTGTTCTTAGATATGTTTTCTTTTCTGTCTAGTAACCGTTGCCCTTACTCCCTCTTTAAAGCCAAAAAAAGTGTGAAGTGAACCCGGGGAAAAGGTGCTAGAAGTGGGGAATGAGGAAAAGTTGCCCCTTCCTGTCTCCTTGGGGCAGCACTGCCCCTCCCTGTGGCTCGAGGAACAGTGGGCTCAAATCCTGCCGTTCCCCTGGGGATGGTCATGCCCTGTTGGGATCTGGACAGAGCCCGGTGGCTGAGCCACCAGGGTGAACCAACACACACACCTCCCCACGGGTAACATCTCTCTTTCTGCTTCCACCAGCAAGTGGGCGTTTAAGCCCTTGGATGTTCCTCTTCCCGCGTGCGGCCAGAGCAGACCCAGCGGAGGCCATTGCCCGTCTCCAGCGCAAGACCTTAGTGTGGGTAAGAGTAATTTCTGTATCTCAAAGGCTAGGAATTTCCTGTCAACGAGAGGGATCAGTCAAAGGAAAGGCTTAACTAGATACTCTGCATGCATAATTGCAGATAAACACAGGGTGCAACATATATCGCTCAAAAAAAAGCGTGTGAGAGATTCCTGATGATGAGTGATCAGCAGCTACGCGGCTCACAAACAGCTTTTTTTTTTTTCCTCAAATGATTTTTTTTGAGTCCTTTCTCCCCATACTAGGTATCTTTGCATATTTCTTAAAGGGCAAAGGAAAGAAAGCTCACAATGAGTCATTAAACTTTCAAATGAGTCATCTGGCTTTCAGTAAAGCATGTGTAAAAATATTACTAATTTACAAACAATATCCAGTGTAACACAATGGGTCCAAAAAAGATGAATCTAAAAATGAGGCAATACCATAAAAGACACAAGGTCAGGTCAAATTCGGCCAAGAGATCAACCAATATGAGTGTTCCCATGGCTGGCTTGCTTTCTTTTTATTTTTTTTTTTTTTAATTTTTAAGCCCTCAGAGAATACTTTTTATATAAATAAATATTGCTTATGCAGTGCTAGCAACACAAACAGGCGAATGCCTTGGGGAGCAGAGGGGATCCTAGCAGGAAGCAGAAGTAAACACAAAAGAAACGAGTGTACTTTTTCTGTTAAAACCGCAATGCGAAAACTAAACGACCAGAATAAATACTGAAAAGTAAACTCTGTTTTAAAACGCTCGGTGGAAACACTCAAGCGCTGTAACAGGCAAAATATGATGCATGTGTGTCCAGCTGATGGGTAACAATAAAAATTCTTCTTAATAAGAGGCAAGGACACTTCAGGTTTGATCTTGCTTTTACCCTGCCTCCCCTCACAAAAGAGCGGTTTCTGCAGAAACAACGTTGTCCCTTGGTTTCTGATGTGTTTGGTTTTCCACACCTGCCATAACTTTGGCAATTTCTCTGCTTCCCCCAGTCACGTTATTTCATAAGCATCTTTAGAGAGCTGAGAAAATGAAAAACTTTGGGGGGAATAAAAAAATTAGAAAAAGTAATTTAGGGATATAATATTAAAGAGATGTTGACAGCACAATTTGATTATTTTTGCCTCCCTTTCCCTTAGAAGTTTTTTTTTTAAAGGGTTGAAACTGTCTGATTGCCTTTTTGATGAGTTGATGAAACTCTGAAAGACACAGTTGTGTTACTGAAGAGCCAGGTGAGCAAATGGGACTGGAGATGCTCACGGGGACAAACCTTCAGGGCTGCTGTCCCAGGCCAAAAGACTCTTTAACTGGGGACTCGTGAGCTCCTTGGGAGTGGGAAGGAGGGAGCACACCAGGCAGATCTCCCCTGGGGAGAAAAGACCCCTCTTTGCTCTGCAGCACCACAAAAGATAGCAACAGACCGTATCCATTTGTTTAAAAAACAGTATTATTTTATATATATATATATATTATTTTTTTTAAGATTGGGATTTGCAGTTTTGGAGTTTCCTCCCCTGCAATTCATATTCAAGGATGACCCAAGTGCCCATTAACAATCAAACCACTGTGCAGCAACCCAGGAGCCTCAGCAATTATGAAGATAATGGTGCCCTCCTCCTCCTCTGCCTCCTCTCCTGAGGAATGGGGGAAGGGCAGGGAGCACAGGGAAAAGAAAATCAGCAAATAGAATGATAATGTCATTCCCTCTCAACGACAGCAAAGGAAAGCTGCAATTAGACCTCTCTGATCAAAATGCTGGCTAAAATTCCATAGAATTTTTAAAGTCTGTCTAAAGCGCAAGAAATTCTTGGTTTTTCTCTGAGAAGTCACCTGCTTGTGAAATGCAGTGCATGTGCAAGGTGTTTGTGCACATGGGGGTGTACAGAGCTGTTCTTACCCTTTGGGGGAGTTGTTTTAGCACCCCAGCACCACGTAACCCCTGGGTGTGAGACCAGGTACACCACGTCTGCCCAGGGCGCTTAGATGGCTCCATCACTGCAGGAATGAGTTTTCCTTGCACCACCCAGAGCTGGCAGAGCAGCTACAGCTCCTGATCCAGGCCAGGTCTATGCCAGTGAGATGCTGGACGTGAGGTCCAGCCGGGTCCCTGGGACTTGAACGTGTGTTTCATCTGACAGGAGTCCTGTTCACAGGAAAAGATGCTGCAACCCAAGATGTACCAAGCAGGGATAACCAGGGGACTCGCTTCAAAAGCGCTCTCCTAACCCAAATTGAAGCACTAAGCACACCTAGTACTGCTGCTCTGCACTGGTGTAACACCAGGACTTTGCAGCAGTGCAGCAAAGAATCAACCCCCAGATTAAGGCAATGGAGCTTCAAAAACCTCTGGCTGTCTCTTGCCAAGTGCTGCAGCCAGCTAGGACCAACTTTCCTCTGCGGGGGGAAGCTAAAGAACAATAAGACCAACCATCAGATGCCAAAACGTGGCAACTTAGAGCTCAGACATTTGGAAGAACTTCCACCAGACGCTTGTGGGGACCTGGATTTTTTTGCTGAATCTGAAATATAGCTATTTGGAAAGCAGCTGCATCACGACATTGCAGCAATCGTGTGTGCTTGCCCTCTGAAGGGTGCACATTATCCTAAATGATGACGAGCTCAGGAAGCCACCAATACTCACTTAGGAATCGGCACCCGAATTAGTGTCCCATCCACTTCTGGGTTCAGGTTCATGCCACTCTCCCTTATAGCCTTTGCAGCCGCAGCTGTGCTCTGTAAAACAGATCAAAAGGTAAAGGGAATTAGGAAATAATCATTCCCATATGCCAGAACTCTGTCAATAGTTGGCAATCCATCTCCATGGAACATGGAAACATTTACTTCTGTTACCAGTAAGATCAGGAAGTTACATTGGTGCCGAGAGCTTTGATCAAACCGAATGGGAAACTCCGGCCGCGCTCGGCATTGGGGTAGGGGGACATCGAGAGGGGGGGAGAGGAGAAGGGAAGCAAAGCAACAACAAAAGAAAATTGTTTTCCTTCTTTGAAACTATTTGAATGGTTTGAGGCAAAGCAGAGTGAAACCGCAATAAATTCCCAAGGCATTGCCTGACTGTGGCAAAGGAGATGAAAGATTCTGAGCATTTAAAAATTCCAGTTGAATGTTTCCCACTAGAAATCACACAGTGCCAATTTAGAAACGCTAACTAACTTAACCACTTCAGCGCTAAAACCTAACCACATTACAGCAGGGCAGTAGCAGTTGGCTGAGAAGTAGTGCCTGTGCCCAGCTCCATGTTTATTTTACAGCTTATTACTTAGGGTTAACTTCTCACAGCTCCATCCCCGCTGCCTGACACCCTGCTCTGCTTAAAAGGTGGGGTGTGCAGGTTTGCCTGGGAACTACAAAGCAATTAAAGGGCTTCTTTCCCCATCCCAGGGCACTGGTGTATCTTGACAAAGCATCAGTCGTTGTGGCTAAATGGGAGCTTTGCTGGGAGCTCTTGTCCTGCTCTGACAGGTCGCTTCCTTCTTGAAATTGGCGATAACGAGACCAAGCGAGTCTCTGTTCTTGTGGCGCTTCCTACAAGGCACGTTGCTATTTCTGATGCTCTCTCTCCCATCCTTAGCTTTAGCTCCAGGCCGCTGCTGTAGGCTGTTTATGAAGTTTGCCGTTTGTCAACTGAGACGCAAAATGAAGTTCTGCGTGTTCATTTGGGTCTCCAAGGCCTCGCACGACTTGAGCGAAGCGAGTGCTGTGCCAGTGTTTTGCAGGGCGTAACTGCTGTCCTCCGGAAGACAACAAGGGCAGAGAAAACGTAACCAAGATGATCTCAGCACGTTAGGAATGTAAACCTGTTATTCTATGGACAGTGCTCGCTCTGTAGGAAGGACGTGCTCAGCAAAAGCTGTTGCTTAACGTGAATATCGGAGGGGACAGAGAAAGGGCAAACTGTTGTAATATTGTCCCCATCTTCTTGCAGCCCATGAAATAAATAACCATGCTCAACAGACATACTCCTGTTTGTTTTCACAATTCCCAGGCAAACGGAATTTTCCCCTGCAAGTCCTTTTCTATGATGATTTTCTTTTCTAAACTCTTCAGGCATTTTTATGTGCCATGCAGCCCTGGGTATATGCTGGAAGCAATGACATCAAGTAACCCTCTCTCTAAGGGTTTTAAAGAATTCAGTCTATCCATGGAACAGTTAAGGTATAAACCAACTGCAATGAGAGAAACGGTTTTAGCCCTAGTTCAAATGAAAACTGGTCCTTTGGCAACTGCAGGCGATGGCATATAGGGTGATATTTAATTTCTCACATGCTCATTTCTCAGCCTGAGCTCTTGCTTGGACATGGGCTAAATCATGGAGTGACTTCCCCAGCTCTCTTAGCTCCGTTGCTCCCAGGGACCTCGGTGCACTCGCTGATGAGGGGCCTTCATTCTTCAAAGCCATTAAATGTGCTGGATACACTTTAAGAAACACTTAGGCATCAAGTGCCTTACACTGACCTCCTCTGAGACTTTGCTGACTTAATTAATTGGGGAAAGCCTTTGCAAAATAAATAGAGATAAGCTTTGGCAAACCTCCAGACCTGGAGCGGGATGAATAGCTAACCTTGCGCTCGTTACTGCTCCTATCTGCCCAGCTGCCTGGCTCTGGCTGCCTGCGCCCGCCCCAGGGGACCACCAGTGCTTGATCCCAAGGTGGGATTCAGATTTGCTGCCTCCTTTACAAGCAAGTCTAACTGGGGCTCCTGCAGAACATTAAGGGAAGTCAGTTCTTCCGGAGGGCAGGTCAAAGCACCTAATTCAGGGTTCTGATCTGCAGGCGCTGCCAAGGGAGGAGCTTGCCACCCTCAGCGGTGCCCGAGTCGGGCCCTGTGATGGCACTTAGCACAGGCCCAGCTTCATCCTACCACGGAGGCTTTTCAGAAGCTCGTAGGCTGCCTCAGCAGCTTCTTCTGTGAGCTCCCGTGGATGTCACCAGCCCCGCCCAGCAGGTTTTAGAGGAGTTCGCTGGTGTCCTCAGCACAAATACAGACTGTTCCAGCTACACATCTGGTTCTGTGCATGGTCTTCAGTTCACGAGGAACTGAAATGACATAATAACAACGAAGCAGAGGCAGCATCGTTTTTGTGTGTAATTCAGGTGCCTGTGACACACTCAGTGCCACTTTTCAACCCAGCTCTTGCAGATCAGCAGCAAAATACCGCTTCAGTTCCGTCTCAGCTGCCAGAGCTCTCCGCCCTGCCCGGTCTGACTGATTTCCTCTGAATCTTCCTTTGCTCAGCATCAACCTGCTTGTTCCAGCGATAATTATCTCCCCTCGCAATGCCTTTGGTAACGCATCCTTACCTCTGGAAAACTGGTCATGTTCACTACAATGAGCTGCGGCGACTTCTGTGAGATCTGCCCCAGCTGGTTCAGCGGAAACTTCCCGTCTTTTGTCACCACGATTATGTGATCAAGGACCCCTCAAAAGAACCAAACACAGGGGAGTTTCAGTACCGCACAGCAGCTCACAGCCACGCCGAATAAAAACGTGTATGCCGTGTCGCACTTCCCTTCTGGTATGCAAAATATAGATGTTACAAAAGGAAAAAGAGAGTGTTTATTCAGACTTCTGGTGCTGTTTGTGTTCAAGCATCCCCTGTGGTATTTGCAAGCTAAATATTTTAATGCTACTCTACAGCACAAAAACACAAAAACAAAACTCATTTGTTTGTGTTCTAGAACAGGAAAACTAAGCAAGATTGTTAAGAATTAAAAGGAAATAGTTATTTTTTAATAGCAAGAACTTAAAGAAAATCAAAATGTTGTTATAAAAATCAAGACAACTATTGTCTTTAACTTAGCAGTTCTCTCTTAAACCCCTTTTTTATTTTTTCCAAGTCCCAAGAGGGGGTGTTGTACTCTGCCTAATTTAAAGTATTCAGTTTCTCCCTGAGCTACTCTTAATCTGCTCTCTAGTTTCTGCTGCAAAATGTTAACAGGCCAAAAGGCACATGGGACAAGAAGTACTTTATCAGTGCAATTAAAAAAAATACCTACGGTTAAAATAAATAGTTAAGAGACTGAGCTGCGCTTTCCAACTCCATTAAAGACTGAAGTGCCCCTGCCAGAGCTGGGGTGGTGAATGACTCAAATTCGGTCATTGTTTAATGTTATATTTTATCCCTGAAACTCGATACTACTTACAAATGTGTATGTTCAGAGTGCTAGAGTAACTGTAGCTTAGTCAAATATATTCACGTTTTCCCCTAAAACACAAAATTCACTAAGAGAACAAGGCTTGTAGAAGTCACTAACCGCAAAGATGCACAGCAAAAAAAAAAGTTTGTATATGCCAGACACCAGCTTGATGGCAATCTCCAAGAGGCTAATTTAATGGCAATTGGATTTTTCCTGCCCTACTGCACCATTAGCTGACAACCTGCTTCTTCATCACATCTGCAAACAGTTCAGTTAGACACTTTTGACATCTCCCACTTACAAAAGCTATTTCCAGGAAGCTATTAACAAAAATGGATTCTTCCTGGTCAAGCTCAGGGTGAAGAAAGCCTTTAGCTGGGAACATCAAGGTTGTAGTAGTGGGTGCCAGGTGAGTAACTCAACAGAAAGAAAATAAAGTTTGAAAAAATCAGAGTTCTCTGTTACTAGGATTAGTATCGTTTACAGGCAATAGAGCACCATACAAGAAAGCTACCAACCTGGTGAGGTTCTAACGCTGAGATTTCTGCTGAAATCTTCTTTCAGAGCTTCTACCACTGCCTGCATGTCTTCACTGGTTTCCTCCAAACTGATAATATCCTCAACTAGGGCAGCACTGATATTTACTTTGGCTTGGCTCTGCCCTTTACCTTTAGCTGCAGATTACACAGAAAATTAATTTCTGTTTCTGACAACAGTTAGTCGTTGCATTAGAAAGTACAAAGAAGACATTAAAACCCCTGTTAGATTTAGAAATGAGTCTAGGGTAAAAATGAAGTAACTACATTTCTAACCGAGTAAATAGCCCAGCACTTGAGCACGTAAGCCAAAATGTATTTGCAGCTCACGGTGTGGGCACTGACCGCAGCCTGGGCTGTGACAGTCGCTGCCTGCTGCCCCAGCGCAGCACCAGCTCCATGCGGTAGCTGGGGAAGGGCTCAGGTCTCCTGTACGCTGCAACACCGTCTGGCAAACAGCTCCTCCAGAGCCGTGCTCTGCCCAACCGAGATCAATAGTGGTACATGAGGTAAAAAGGATAAGGAGAGAAATCCTGGCGACGTACCGAGGGGTTGTAAACAGTAGGAAAAAGGCTGCTGCCGTTACCTTTTTTGGTAGCTAGCTGTCTGGTGAGCAGCAGCTGATGGACAGGCTGCCTGCAGCCATCCAACAGCAGGGCTGGGCAGGCTGCAGGAGCCCGGAGCAGCCCCCGTGGCATTGCGAAGGAAGAACGATAAAGAAGGGAAGGCAGATGATGGAAGCATCTCAGTGCTATGGCCATCGTTTACAGCTCTGCTCTAACC
>VZRU01009995.1:6635-23362 GCA_013398155.1 Pedionomus torquatus | reverse complement strand
GAGCGCCGCAGTGCGATGCCGCGGCTGGAGGAGACCTTAAAGGCCGGGGAGCTCCGCCGCGGGCAGGGGCACCGCCAGGGACGGGGCAGCCACGGCTCCGCCGGGCAGCCGGTTCCAGTGCCTCAGCACCCTCACAGCGAAGAAGTTCTTCCCGATATCTAATGTAAAGTCCCCCCTCTTGCAGTTTAAAGTGATTCGCCCTCATCCTATCCCTCATAAGGAGTCCCTCCCCATCTTTCCTGTAGGCCCCCGTCAGGTTCTGCAAGTGAATATTGGGTCTCTCGAGAAGTTTCGGTTGGGACGCGGCTGAGACACCACGGAAGGTGCCTCACCTTCAATAGGACGTGAAACAAAACGACTGTGTTTTACCGTCTTCTTTTGCAGTTGCCGACTTAGCCACGAGGCACTGAGAACTAACTTCTGGACCAAAACCCAAGCTGTGGTTTGCTTTCAGTGGGAATTTATGCAGGATGTTCATCCGTGACGAACATGTGATGCTGACAGCACCCAGGTGTCAGTTACAGATTATCACAGAATTGAGTTGAAAGGGACCTCTAGAGCCCATCTAGCCCAACCCTCCAGCCACAGCAGGATTGCCCAGAGCACATCACTCAGGACAGCATCCAGGCAGGTCTTGAAAACCAAGGGACTCCACACCCTCCCTTGGCCAGCCCGTTCCAGTGCTCTGTCACCCTCACCATAAAGAAGTTCTTCCTCGTATTCGAATGGAACTTCCTACATACCAGCTTGTGCCCGTTGCTCCTTGTCCTGTCACTGGGAACCACTGAAAAGTTTCTCTCCATCCTCCTTCAAACCACCCTTCAGACACTTGGAAGCACTAAGGTCTCCCCTCAGCCTTCACTTCTGGCTAAAGTGTCCCAGGCTCTCTCAGCCTTTCCTCACAAGGGAGATGCTCCAATCCTTTAATCATCTTTGTTGTCTTATGCTGGACTCTCTCCAGCAGTTCCCCGTCTCTCCTGAACTGGGGAGCCCAGAACTGTGTGCAGTATTCCAGTTGTGGCCTCACCAATGCTTCTCACTATTTACAGCATCACTGCAACATATAGATATTCACATGTAAGTGACCCTTTAGCTTGAAGTGTGTCCCCTTGCATAAAAAACAACCCCGTGGTACAACACAGCTGTTTGAAACTACCTTTATTGAAAACACAAGTATATGGCTTTTGATTGGCAGTTATAAGATTATCACTGTAATTAAGTGTACAACTTGCAAAGATGTACAAATGCCATTATTCACTTGTCTTACAGAACTTTTAAAAATTTTCAAGTGGTTTAAATGTGGTAACTGAGTATATCCCTATGAATGACTCTCTGCAAAATGGTAATTCTACAGAAGGGTTAATATTTTGGGACTGACCAGAAGAAATTAAAAGTCCCCCTTTACTACCTTAAAAATTCCAGAAGCAATGACTTTATATGTGTAAGTTACATGTCCAGAACACAGGTAACCACAGAAAGTTCCCCTAAGAAACAGGTATGAATATAGAAATTTATACCTAGAAAATAACAAAGCTTGCCACAACAGCATAAGGAGGAGTGAAACAAGCAATGCAGACGTATGTTTAGTAATTGGATATTTTTTTCTTTCAGGACTCTTAGCACTAACAAGGGCAAGCGGCTGCCTAAGAGCCTCTCACGAGCAGAGTTTTCGGTTGTAATTCCCCCAACATGGAAGGTTCTAAGTGAATCCTCACAAGGAGGCAGCCACTCAGTGCTTTACGGTGGTAACTAGAAACAGGAACACGCATGGATGCATTGGCCCACTTTACACCTCTTACTTTGGGCCCCAGGTCTCCTCTGCCTCGCACAGGGAAAGGTCAGGGGTGTTCTTCACAGTTCTTGGCTACACCTCCGCATCACTGAATTTAACATGCAAATACTGAAGTAGCATTTTCTAAAATACTTGCTTATCCTGGCCTCATTGGGTTGCTAATTTGAAAACATCCTTAAAACACACAGGTAAGTAAAGAGCCACTTAGTTTAAGAAATCTAGATGTAAACAAGAATCAAGAATTGACCCATTAATTCCCACATGTAAAAGGCACTAAGGTTTTCCAGACTTCTAAAAATACTCTATTTTCTGAAAGTAATAAGGTACTCAGGATACGCCTGAATATCATTAAATATGACAAACATTTTTGGACAATCCATATCGTCGACTACACTGTCGTACAGGTCAGTAGGATCTGCTGGGTCTTTTGGTGGTGGAGTGATGAGGCCTTTGCTGCCAGTGCAGTACTGCCCAGTGAGGACACGAGCCAAATACATGTATCTTTTGTTGTTCATATCTGGTCTGGAATAGGTACTCTGAGCAGAGTAACTGGCATCAACAGCAAAGTATGTTCCGTTTCCAATGACTGCAGCTGTTTGGAAAGACAACAGTAGAGATAGCATTCTTATTCCTACATGAATCTCTAAAGCTTCTCTTTATTTTATTTAATTTGGGTTTTTTGGTTGTTTTTGTTTTGTTTTGTGTTTTTTTTTTTCATTTTGGTTTTCGTTTTTTCTTTTACCTCTGCAGAAATTATAAATTTGGTTAGAGTTTAAACAATAAATTCTAGTAATAATGCTTTGTGTCAGAATCAAATATGAATCCACTCAGATGTCAGATAATTATCAACACCCAGGTTTTTCCTATGGGGAAAAGGGCTCCTCTCTGTGTTCAGCCTTGTTGTTTAGCTCACAATCCATCAAATTGCAAACCTTCAGAGCCTTTTCAACTTAAAATTACTATGTAATTATAATTACAATCTTCTAGTTACACTTCCTCTAATTGATTTTGCTGTCCTTATCTTTGGAGGCAACAGAAGTATCTGCACCTCTACTTTGCTACAAGCCTTTGTATAAGAATAGAGAAGATGCCAGCACCTAGTGGTAGGTCTCTCAGCTGAGGATGCTGAGATTTCTATAGGCAAATCATACAAAACATTTTTCAAGAGCTGCCCAGGCTTGATTTCAGAGCAGGTGAGACTTCTGTGATACCCTCTAGATGGTGGCATTCATCAACACGGGATTAAATGAACAGGTTAATCTCTCAGTCCATATAGGAATGCTCTGGAATTGTTATAATTTTATTCTCCAACTTTATCAGTCTTCATGCTGTGCTAACAGCACTCTACAATCAACATTCCTTAGTACTCCATATATCTCTAGGACATCAACTGCTTTGAGTAATGACTCACCATTTTTTCCAGCAAACCCACGATTAAATCCGTTGTAGTTGATGGTGCTCAGTGAGGATGCAGCTGTTCCATGAAACAGCAACTTCTCATTACTTTTATACTTGTTCTTTTTACAGAGAGATTTTTTTTTAATTTGGTATGTCTGCCAGAGGAAGGGATTTTGTACTCTTTCAATCTGCAAAGGTACAAAATAGAACTACATTTATACTGTTAGAGACCAATATTTATCATGGCAGGAAAGAATTAAAACCAAAGCAAAATGGAAGAATGACAGTGACTTTCACTATGCCCTTGTCACTGTGTGGTTTGGGTTGGGCAACCAACCAAATACCTGAACCTCATGAAAAATGAGAAACCAAAATCGCTTACAGGAGGTTTTCAAGATGGATAATTTTTTGGCATACATTTGTCTTGCCCAGTATTCCAGGTACACAGGCAATTGTGGTAGCCCTGCATTGCCATTTTTAGAAACGGGCTGTTGTAGCACTGCTAGAGGCAACGATGGCAGATGCTTTCTGTACATCTTAATCATCTTCACTGATGATTTTCTCACTAAAAGGTAGACTGTAGCAATAGCACTATGCTGAATTTAAGTGTCTCTTTCAGATCTCAGCTTGGAAGTCAAAATTACTTCCTTCCCTGTGTAGCTTAGCAACCCGTGAGAAATTCCTATACAAAAATAAGCTGGTGGGATGATTGTTGGCATGGGGAGCCAGCAACATCTATGTGAATATAGCTTAGGAGAAAACAGTGTATCTGCAACAAAGTACAATGTAAAAGGCGTTGCTGTAACAGCTTTCCATTTTCAATGGAAACTTTATGTCATTACCCATTTTTTTCCATTGCATACTAATATTTTGTTCTATTTGTGTCTTACAGGATGGAAGTAAATTTTTCAAACAGGTATTCTCAATTTCATTGCATCTTCTCCTATTTAACACTCCCAATTCTGAATAATTCCATCTTCTCCCTGGCAATTAAATCTCTGGGTACTGTGTAGCAGACTTTTTAAAAAGCAGAGTCAAATCTTGACACTTTGGTTAAAGCCAATGTTCTAGCCTGAAAGGCTCTGGGACTGCTTTATGGCCATTCTGCAAGGACTTTGTATTTTCCTTCATATTCTGAATGCATTTGCTCACACTTCCTTATCAATATAGAATTTCCTAATTGGAAATACCACATTAACTAGCGAGTACCACATTAGTCAAACACAGAGTCAGCCTGAAGACTAATGATCACTGGTTTTGCCTTATTAGAAGGCTGAAATGGTAGGGCAACTCTTAGGAAATTTGATTGGATTTATATCCATCCAGTAGAGATTGTGGAGACTGACACATGAGAGATGGGTTAAGTTGCAGGCAACTTACAAACAAATATTTAGAAAGTATACTAATGTTTTCAGCCCCAGAATTCGCTTTGTTTCCCCCACAGGATTTTACCTTCTCTATGACCAAGTTTGGACAGGTTTTCTTAAATCTGTTCCGGACATCCAGGTATTCCTGACTCGATGTCTTGAGATTCACCAGTTTGACCCGCTCCTCTTGCATGTCTTCCCACTGCTCAGGGAGCTCTATTGATTGCTTATCTAAATTGAAAAAAAAAACAAAACAAAACAAAACCACAAACCACACACAAAAAAACCCCACAAACAAACAAACAAAAAGCAACCAAACCCAAACCAAACCAAAATACCAGAGATTGCATTATTATCACAGATATCTAGCTCAGTTTTGTAGGCATATTTTACAAAACAACTGCACCTAGAGGACCAAAAGAATAGTACCTTACACAGTACTTTATTCCAAGAATACTCTACCTCTTCAATACAGCACTGCTCTGTAATGCACTGTTAAGACTTTATGATTTCTCTAATCGAAGTATTCCCATACCAATATCGAGCTAAAACACGCCTGAGAACCACAGAAGAATTTTACACATTCTCCATACACCACTTCCTTTGTCGGACTTAAGCATGAAATCTGTGCTCCCCAGTCACATACATACGGATAATAGTTGTATTTAAAACAGATGTTCTGATTTCAGTCATACCTGCAGCTAATTATGAAGCTAGAACTGCTGGAGGGGGAACAAATAGCTATTGTTTCTTCTTTGGAATATCTGAGTTTGCATTTATCACAATTATCATCCTATAATCTGTACTACTACATGTTTTTTGGGGTTGTTTGGGTTTTGGTTTTTTGTTTTTTTTTTTTTTTCTTTCTTATTAACAAGGCTGTAACTTACCTTGATTCTTTGGCACACGTTGAATGTTTATAATTTTTCCTTGGTTATCAATAGCCTGTAGATTATTCAGATCCACATTGTAGTTTTTCTTGTTAATTTTGACAGTGAGATGTGTTTTTTTAGCTATTTTGGCGTCTTCCAGCTGCATGTTTGTCAGTTTATCAAAAGCAACAAAGCTACCATTGCTTCCTGGATACCTCCATTCTACCAGGTTATAAACAAGTTCTGCTTTGGATTGTTCTTCTTCAGTATCCTTTATTTTTTGGATCATTTTTTGAACTTCCACAGAAACAAAGCAGACATCCCTGCTAATACCAGAAATTTTAATGTGATGGGGGGAATGCTTATTTTCGAGCTGAATGGTAACATGCTTTCTTCTCTGCAGATCTGCCAAAGCGTCAATTTGCCTCTCATCAAAACTTTCAATTAGCTCATCTGAAATAATATTTTCAAACTGTTCCTTTAAAATTAAATTCTTTATCCACGATTCAGCTGCATCCACATTTTTTTTGCTTTCTCCACAAATCTGAAATGTGGCTAAATCAACTTTCTTCTCCAAAACAGCAGGCTTTTTCTTCTCAATGACTGGGGTTTTGTCCCTTGAAAACACTGTGAATAAATACATGTTAGTTATTAGTTTTCAATAAAAGATCTTTGGTTTTATGTGCCTAGGGCACAAGGAAAACCCACCTACTTATGTTTGAACATAGACACCACAAACCTCTTATGGATGAATCTGAACTTTCTATTTTCTTCATGCTTTCATAAAAGTCTTTGAGCATACTTCTCTGGAAAATGACGATTTTAACGTTTTTCAAATGCTGTACTGATGTTTCGGTTGCAAATTCCACTATAGCATCCAACATGTCATCAGCTACCTTTGCTGGATTCTGCGCTGCTTGACCTAACAAAAGCAAAAGGCATGTTTTAGTGAGCTGTACTTAAATCAAGGCAGCATCCAGAAACCAGAGAGAAAGAGACCGTGTCCCCAGCATGCAGACTGGAGTCCCTCTCTCCTCCCCCATTATGCTTTCTGGCCAAAGCCCCAGGTTTAACCTCAGCTCTACACCTAAGCCTGCAAGCTCCAGGAGCAGAGACCCAACACAGACAGAAGAAGCCCTTCTGGGATTTGTCCCTGTTTACTTTAAGGCTCCAACAAGCCTCAGCATCACTACTCTGTTCTCTTTAAACTGGGTACCAAAGTAAAATCAAATCAAAAACCAGCAGAGGATTCTGGCACAAGTTTATTTCAAAATACAAACAGGAACAACAAACTCAAAATGACTGCTTTCATTCCCCTACAACAAGCCTGAAGTGGAACCTAAATCTTTATCCTAAAACATTGACGGGACACCTGCCAATTTGAGCCACAGCATCCCTTGGACAGCCACCACGACACCAGCAAGCAGCAGGCTTTGGCAGTCCAGGGGACCTGCCATAACTACCACTGTGGACTCCAAATGCTGAGCCACACACCAGCTCCGTCCCTGACCTGGCATGCTGAGCAAGGACCAGCTCATAATTTTGTTTTCCAGTCAAGAGAAGCCTTGGTGTGAGAAAGATACCCTTATACCCTTTTTTCTTCAAGCCCCGCTCCCCAAGCTAATCAGAAGCTGAAGTCAGATAAGCTGGCCTGCCTTGAGTCCACTGCTGGAGCAGGGAGGCTGGAACAAGACCTTTAAAAATACTGCAGGTATTCTGTATTCAACCCCCAATTTCCACAGCCAGCCAGGCATGGTGTTGGTCTCTGGACAACTCCGTGGTTTTTTGCCTACATAACCCAACCCTGGCATTTCTGTGGGGTTGAAATCCCAAAGCAAGGTCTATGGGAAGTCTGAAGAAAGGTGCAGGGTGGCCAGCTGAAATATACAGTCTGTTTTGGGGCAGAATTTCTTTTATGGAGCAGTAGCTTTTCTCCAGGTGCTCTTGCTCAATCGACTGTAATATTTATAATTCAAACAAAGCAGCATTTTTGAGGTGTGTAGGTGGTGACTGAACTGACTATAGTGAACCTTCACAAATCAGGGTTTACAGAGTTTCTTGTACAAGTTTACAGTTACGCATATCAGAGGTATTAACTTTGTCCCACTTCTGGAACTACCTCCATCACAGCCCTCATTGCTTTCCCAAGAAAACACAAACCTGTTCCAATTGCTGGGAAGGAGACAGATTTGTACTTCTTTTGCTCACACTTTTCAAGCACAAAAGAGACCCGACCCTTCACGTCATTACCGCTAATCAAGTGCATGATTTTCTTGCACAGTAGTTTTCCACCTTGTGTAATAACCATGCCATTTTCAGGGAACCCAGCTAGAAGAGAGAAGATGAAAAAGGAGACATAATATTTTCAAAGCTCTTCTGATAAGACAGCTAGTTATATTGATGCTAGAAGAGAAGTGGAAAAAGTGAAGAGATACCCACTGCAAGCTATATTATCCTGGTTTTGCAGAATTGCTTTGAGAAAGAAAACACACAATTAGTTGAATTTCTAATTTCCCAAGATCTCTGCTGCAAAGTAGTTTTTATTAAGTACAACTTAAGAATTGAATTTCAATATACTGCACTTTTAAATAAAAGCACACAAATAGGAGATGCACAAGTCACTTATTTGAGAAAGGATTTCTAATGCCACTTATTCCTTGAAAGCTCCAACTCTTACTCTGCAGAAGAGCTGAATGGTTAAGTTAATACCATTAAGATAACAACTAACTGATCTAAGAACTGTGGTATGGAATCTTTAAAAAGACACACGTGTTTTCTCAGAGCACTCACCCATATTTGATCACAAACACCTCAAAACGGAGTCACATTGTGAGGATGACTGGATTGATGAACACAGTTACATACCACTTCGCTGGTTGCAAAGGCAATGACTGATTTAAAGATGCTCTGCATGTGCTGGGATTGGGCTGATAAACAGGGAGAGCCTGCAGAGCCAAAGGCTAGGAAAAATATCCAGGAAACCCCATCTTGAAAGTTAACTCAGGAACAATTTGTTTATGCAACCAGAATCACAGAATGGTAAGAGTTGGAAGGAACCTTAAAGATCATTGAGTTCCAATCCCCCTGCCATGGGCAGGGACACCTCCCATTAGAGCAGGTTGCTCAAAGCCCCATCCAGCCTGGCCTTCAACACCTCCAGGGATGGGGCATCCACAACTTCTCTGGGCAGCCTGTTCCAGTGCCTCACCACCCTCACAGGAAAGAATTTCTTCCTAATATCTAATCTAAATCTCCCCTCTTCTAATTTAAAACCACTGCCCCTTGTCCTACCACTCCACTTCCTGACAAAGTCCCTCTGGTGCTCTTCTGCAGTTTCCCTTCAGATACTGGAAGGCTGCAATAAGCCTTCCTTTCTGTGCTCGTAGAGGCCAACCACAGGGAGGTGGGATTCTACTGCTCTAGTGGCGCTGCAGCATGAATGCAGACTACAGAAGAACTTGTGATCGGGGTGATGAGCAGAGTAACATTATTTCATGAAANATGAAAAAAAAAAAAAAAAAAAGTTATGTATTTGTGAATATAAGGCCACGTTTATTACTAACTTTTAAAAGCCAGCCCTGAATGTTCTTACACCAATAGGCAGTCTTCCATCACTTTGTTAGGTTTCAAAACCTTCATCTCCCTTGCAGCTGACAATACAGGAACTTCAAAATGATTCTCAAGTCAATGGGACATTTTCTGTTTTTAAGTCAAGAATAACTTCAGAGGTGAAGAACTTAAATTACATTAATTTCCCAGCACGTATATTTATTCATTAGCAACTGTACCCATTTTCTGTTCAGTTGTAAAAATAAAATTCTCAAAGTAGGTATCAAAACAATAACAGGACTTTTCAAAATTCCTCGAAGTAAACGCTATTTTTAAAGATAAAACAAGTTATATCATCAGCTCAGGGAGTTATAAAATAACTTTAAGTTTTCAGATAGAACAACAAAAAGCCCCCAAATTTAATCAAAACAAAATGTATGCTTTGACGTACCACGCTGAGCACATTCTTGTTCTACCTGGGAACCAGCAGCATTCATAATTGCTCTGAAGACCCCTTAAATTATACAAGAAAATAATACATATTCATTAAGTCAACATAGCTATTTCATCTCAAAACCCTACTCAACTTCTGTACCCTACAAATACTGCAAAATTTGATATGGTAAGATCCCACAAAGCGCAAAACCTTCCTAAGTTCTCCCACGTACCCCCCATGACACACTGCACTGGCTGCAAAGAGAACACCACCTTCACTACCGATAAGGCATCCTTAAGAATAAACCCCATTCCGTCGTTTCACCAGCCAGTAGTATTCCCCTCACCAAATTCTCTGAGTGCTTTGCATTGTATCTTTTCATGTTTTTCATGCTTGCAATTCACAACGTCCCCAAAGAATCCCCTGCTTCCTACAGGTCAATTTACTTAACATGGGTTTTGGCTTACAGTGAAACTTATCAGGACAGGAGCAGTTTTTCAGAATTACATTTAAGCTAAATCTTCCCTTTAATTTAAGCATTCTTGTTTTTAAACAAGAAAAATCTGGTCAGACACCTTCTGTCTGAATAGTTTGGAAACTAGCTTCAGGACATAAAAACAATCTGTTTAAGATCCATTTCCTGACTCAACACGTCTTTCTCTCTCATCTGAAAAATACTTCATAGAAGTTTCACGTATGGACAAATCTTTCCCCTACCATCTTCTAAAAACTAGCCCAAACATAACACTGAAGATCTACATATTGAATAAAGTACCTGTTGTGGCAACAAACGTTGAATTTGTTATGTTTACAATAACATCTGTATCCTCCTTGGTAATATCTCCACTAGTTACTTGGAGTGTAACAGAACCGACCCGCATTTCATGAACTCCCAATACTTCAGCTGGAACAGGCCTAGGGATACCTGCAAGGGAAAATGAAAACACCTTAGAACACTTCTCCTCTAGTCTTGGGTTTCATTCTGTTCACTGATGGAATCTTCAACTTATCCTTTTAAGGCATATGCTCTGGATCAGTTTGATGGCCTTAGAGAGCCTCTGCCTGTCTCTATTTCTGAAAGCAGGAATGTGAAGTATTCTTCCCGTTTAAATACTGTGAAAGTGAAACAGTTTCTATTCCTGTAAATTCACAGAGTACAAATTCAGAAAGGACTCTTGGGGTTATCTGATCTGACTAACTGTTTCAGCGTGTCCTCAATCAAATCTTACAGGAACTGGAGCATTCAGCTTAAGCATTAAGCTTAAGCAATACAGATCCCATCACACTACTGTTGCATTTTGTATTTACTTTTCACCCTCACAGATATAAACCTGTTCCTTATTTCTAGTCTAAACTTATCTAATTCATATTTTATCTAGAGACTCTAAACTTATCTCAATGTATCTCAATGATACTCACAGCAACCGAGAAGAGCGAGCTATCCGCTCTTATGAATAAGCCTCTCCATTGATGCAGTTCACTCATGTTTTTGCTACTGTGTCACACTACAGTCAATTAATAAATGGAAATTATCCATTCTGTGTATCTCTATATAAGAGGTTAAAGGTAGAGAAATACATGTTACTTATGGCTTGCTTGGGAAAGTGATATCAAGTTCTTGTACCCATTGAACAGGACAAACTGATGGTTCTTCTACCAGGATATTCCATGCAGTAAGACTGGCCTCACAAGGAGACAAGCATGCCCTCAATGAAAGAGATTCCTCTGTAAGATTTTTACAAACGGGTTTTAAGAATGCCAGTCCATTGGGAGGAAAAAAACCCACTCTGTTTCTTGATGATATTTCACCTGTTTCCTGAGACATATAAAACCACTTTACAGCATTCATATTCTCCCTCGTGTCCCACCTCCTGCCCCTATACAACTTACTTGACCACGGGGCTGCAGCATTGCAACTTTCAGCTACCCTACGCTCTAGTTCAGCGGTAAAAGCCTAAGAAGACAAAAAAGGTACCAAAAATAGTTTTTAGGAGTTTACGGACCAAATATTTCTACAATTAACAGTCATGTAGGCTCTTGCTGAGCCATCTGATGCATTTTACAGGCACGTTTAGGTATCATTAACAACAGTGGAAGCCTCAGAATAGACAGACTGTCTTTGCGTTGCTACAATTCCTCTGTCAAAGGATCTACAGGTGTTAACAGTGCCAGCAGTGAGACCAGTTTTGTCTGCAGCTTCTGTTTGCTGACACTTTATATTTCAGAGACACTGAATGACCCACTGGAGAGACATCCCACTGTCACTGGCCCACAGCAGTAAGAAATCGCTACACTATTTCCTTGAGAAAGCAATATAACTAAAATACATTGTTAAAGCATAACTAGAACAGTATTTAACATGGGCAGCTTTGTTCCCAAGAAGAACTACCTGAATGTTATCCAGATCTTTTGGACTCAAGAGAAAATGAACTTCCCGGAGAGTCTTCTGAGTGCGAGTACTACTGAACTTGAACACCGTATCAAACATTAACTCAGTAACGAGGACTTTCGGAAATCTAAATCCTCCAGTTCCGATAGCTGGGAAAGCAATTGAATTCAGTCCAAGTTCTTCAGTTTTCTTCAAGCAGGAATGGATTATACCTTCTAGGACCTGTAAACACAGCAAAGATCCACAGGATAAGAAAACAAACAACAAAAATCATTTATTATTATTTCCATAAAGACTATGTTGGTACAAGAAAAAGCTCTCAGCACACCAGGCCATCTTTAAGGTCACTCAAACAGAAGAAAATGAAGTCATTTTCAATCCTGAAACTTCAGGACAGGATCCCAAGCAAGTCTGTTTTCAAAATGGAGTTGTTTTATTTATTTTTTTTTAATAATTAAAACTTACCTTCAGGGTCTGTCCTTTTAATCCATCCCATGAGGGCACTACGGCATGAAGCACATACTTGCAGGCCAGAGCACATCCAGGGGTGCAGAGCACACTCCCTTCATCAGGAAACAGTTTATCTACTTCTTTGTCAAACTCTGTTTCAAGCTCTGGTCCAGCCTTTTCCAGCAAGGCTTTGCAAAGGGGGCCCGTGCCAAAACCCAGATCTGCACCAACACTGTTGACGACAACATCCGTCTGCAACAAAATCACAAGGAAAATATCTATAGCCTTGTTTTTCAAGATGTCAATAGCAAAATAACCTGGTTTTCGGCACAGCTTCTGCATAATGAGTATTCCTGGGCTTGCAGGAAACTTACAGTAGGCAGCATCAGACCCACTGTAGACACCAACACCAGGGGTATCTATATGTGAGATGGTCATCCATCCATCCACCCATTCATCCTTTAAGAGCTGGCAAGCCCTCAGTGGAGGCAAGGCTGTGACTCACCTCACCCTGAGCTGACACCAGCGTCTCAACAGGTGAAATAAACCTAATGTAGAAAGTTTAAATGTCCTCCTTCCTCCTTTTCACTGACATGGGCCCGTCTACCCCTTATCAGAAAAGCAGCATCTCATGTAGCGAAACAAGGTGAAGGGAGACGATTATGCTTTCATGAAGCAGAACAGGCAAAGCTTCAAAGCCAGTTGTTTGCTTTGCAGTTCCGCTGGACGTCTTTTAATTATCAAGTAGTTTAAATATGCATCATATTGAGGTGTTTCTACATCTACTGTTGCTCTTTTGTTGAAATAGGCTTTTACAGACACAAAAATAACAATGAAACCAAATAATACTGGAAAAAACAGGACAATAATAATAATTTAGGAAGATTTTAAACACCTAAGGCAGAAAAATCAAGGGCAGTTGAATTAAAAAAATTTATCAAGATGCACTTTGCATCTTTGAAGAAAAAAACCATAAGGGAAAGAAATTACGTCAGAGGTGTAAATTGAGTTTTGATGGTCTAGATGAACAGTGATTAAACTCTTTGTTACCAAAAAGAATGAAAAAAACAAATGGGGGGGGAAATACGTAGAATCAGGTATAGGCTTTGACAAAACAACCTAAGCTTGCACCTTTCTACAGCTCTGCTTTACTAGAGGCCAGCACCTTCTTCACAAACTGTGTCTTTAATCCATCCAAAGAGAAGAGAACTAAAACCAATTAGCGATGTCTGCCCTTTTAGCATGTTTCATGACAGCAGCCCAGACAGGTGCTGATTTCCTCTAATATCCAACCAAGATAGCTACAGATTATATAGATACTTTTAGAAAATATTTTAATGTATCCCTTTTAGAGAAGAAAAAAAAAAAAAAAAAAAGCAAACTGCTTTACAGGTTGTCCATGGATTCGGAGAACAAATAAAACACCTCTAAATTCAAAGCCGCCCATTAGAAACAGCTGCAGAGTGAAAGGACAAGAGGTAACAGGCACAAACCTGTACATGAGGAGGAACTTCTTCACTGTGAGGGTGGCAGAGCCCTGGAACAGGCTGCCCAGAGATGTGCTGGAGTCTCTTATCTCTAGAGACAATCAAAACCCACCTGGACAAGTTCCTGTGCAACCTGCTCTAGATGGACGTGCTTTGGCAGGAGGGTTGGACTACACGATCTCCAGAGGTCCCTCCCTACCTCATATCATTCTGTGATCCCAACTTGAAATTCAGCAGTTTTGCAAATTTGCATCCTTGTATAGGTAGCACATAGCTCTTGATTACTTGTGTAACAATATAACCTACTGTCATTCCTTTCCTATTTGAATTTAAAGAAGGCATCAAGTTAGAAAGAAACCAGAAAATTAAAGGCATACCGTGGCGTCCTGAATGTTTTTTGTCTCCACTCGGATGAGAAGTCCTTCATTGGTCATAACTGTCTGCAGATCCTCTTTTCTCTTCTCCTGGCTCTCTCTCAGCCTACCGTTTCCCAAGTGCAGTGCTGGCAGCGCTGAGGGTGATTTAGCTGCAAAAACTGTTTTAACTGTCTCACTCAGAGCTTGAACCATTTCTTCTGCATCACCCACAAGGTGAACCTCCTTCAAGCTGCTGTCCCCCATGGATTCTTCCAAGGTCTCCTTGATGGAGGATACAATCGAATACGCACACAGGTCCCGTGGAAAGCCAAAAATCCCTCCACTTATAGCAGGCAGAGCTATGGAACGGTGATTGTACGTTTCGGCAAGTTGGAGACTCTTCTTCACTGTCTTTCTTAACAGGAACACGCACTTTTCTGCTTCATCCTTCCTCCACCTGGGCCCAACAGCATGAATGACGTTCTTGCAGGGCAGTTTCCCAGGGCCCATGATAACTGCGTGCCCGGGCTGCAAGCGCCCGTTCTTCCTCACCAGCTTGTCACACTCCCCTTGTAGCTCTGGACCAGCCGCTTTTAACAGTGCCTCAGCAAGGCCACCAATGTGTTTTAAGTCTTCGTTAGATGCGTTTACCACGACATCGACAGGGTAAGTGCACAAGTCAGCTTTATACACTGCTAGTACAACTCCATCCGGCAGCACTTCCTTGTAGCAGAGCTTACTTTTCTCTTTATTGACAACTTCTTCATCCGTCTGTTGTTGTTCTTGTTCTTCTTCCAGCCTAATCAAACAGCTGAATTTCTGTTTTGCCTCAAATACACACGAATCTTCCCTCTCAGCGAAGAACTCTTTGGCCCCTGGTGTACTAATTAGCACACGTTTTAAGTAAAGGGATGAGAGAATTTTTTCAAATGTGGCGACTGCTTTCGGCACTTCTGCTCTTGACCCACTCAGGGAAATACACAGCGTCTTGTTGTCAAAAGACAATGTCACACCTTTCTTCCTCAATTCAAGACAAAGACTGGCTTTTTCCTTCTCTACAAACTGCACTACCACCGGTGACTTGGCTGGGATTACTTTTTCCATGTGTATGTTTCTATCTATAAAGTCATTAAGTTTCTGATAAACTTCTGTTACAGCCTTAGAAAAGCCAGCAATAATCACTTTGTTTTCTTTTCCAACAGGTTCATCAATGACTACATTTTCCTGGGGAGAACTGTACTTCTTACGCAAGAAGGCAAGAAGACTACTCCACTGCTGCTTTTTAATGATCTCACTATCCTCCACGTGGATGCACTTACACTGTAAGCCTGTCTTTATTTGCTTTTCTGCTTCTGAAAGATCTTTGGCAGCATATCCAAACAGCAACACAGTATCATCCTCAAGCTCGTAAAAAGCATTGATTTTCTTCCTTGTGAATAGTATCTCTGACATTGATTTATTATCTACATGCTGTAGATAGTTGAAAACATAGGGATCAACAGAAACCGACATGCATGGCATATATAATAACTTTTCCAGTAAGTCAGCTTTGACTTTATATACTTCCACTGGTAATCCACACAACTGTACAGTTTTTTTTGTGTCATCATAAAAGAACTTTAAGCAGGGATATTCGTTGTGAACATTCTTTTCTAGCCCAGCGTTGTTCAGAATGGCATACTTCCCTGGGATCATGAACACAGAGATTTCTATGCTTTGTTTTTCCTTTTCACTTTGATTCATAGGTTTTTCCATGCATTTCCTCACTTCCTTCTCTGCACTGTCCACTGCTGATCTGTTCCCTGCAATCACCACCATCTCCTCAGAAATATCAGTTATGGTCAAGGCAGCATCTTTCACCAATCCGTTTTTCATATCTTTCCAATGCACTGAATTTACTTTACATTTAATAGCTACGTAACGTGCCATGATACGCGAGAACTCAGCCAAAGCATCTTGCTTCCATGTCTTGATCAACTTAATCATTGTTTTTTTCTGCTTGGGGAGAGATGATGATGGGCACAATGTAATTTCTGGGTTTGCACAGACTACCTGGGGCCATTTTAGGTCACAATGGCAAATTGCCATTTCCTGGTTTATGTCTTGGATCAGTTTAGCCTGCTTTTGTAAAAACTGCCAGACATATGGATCGAGTGGCACCCCAATGGGGTCTGGCATCTTGAGAGTTGGTCTTGCTTCTCCATAGAGAGCTGTCCCCAGGGAGTGGTAATAGGGATGCACAAAAATCGGTTTCTGTTCCAGTAAATGCTGCTTTTCCAAGACAGTGTTTAGATCTAAAAGGCAGGACACATATACAAACACACATATATCATTAAATTTAAATCAAGCAAATTACTCTGTTCTTAAAACTATTACATTTAATAAAGTATTTTTTTTCCATTTGAAAGAACTATTTTTATGTCCTTCTGATTTCCAAATCACTCTAGAGGACAAGGTAAGAGACATGACTCCAACTGCTGTAGTAAATACACTTGTGCCTGTATTTACCTGCTACATCTTACTCTCATTTCCCATGGAAATCCTACAACAGAGCAGGGCCATATCAACGTTCTACTATGAAATGCTCCTTATTCTCAACTTAAAAAAAATGTCTTTGTGACAGCACATTTT